>WSYH01003724.1:0-62699 GCA_036426205.1 Ascaphus truei
GCCAAATTCATGGGTTTACAATTGCCCATATTGGTGTGTTAATGTTCACCAGTAAAATTGTGTTTCTCTGCAAGCTGCACCTCCACCCCTTATATAATCTTCTTTCCCTGTACACTGTTTATCTCAATACCTTCGGATGAGGATGTTTAATTAGGCAAACCACGCTTTTTGATCCCAGTCCGACTGTGAGTCTCAGTAGAGGACCCTCCCTTCCACCCCCCTTCGGTTCGTGTACCAAAAATATTCTCCACTTATCTGTTAGTGAGGTTACCGAGCTAAGCTAAAATACAGGTGTCAGCAGGCTCTTCTAAACTGGTCATCACTGAGCGTCCAGTCAATCGATAAAGAGCAGTGATCAAAGTCGTGAGACCATGAGCATCCTGAGAAGCCTCTTTACAAACCATAGACGATTATGTTTTTGCATGAGCACCTCAGCCCAGGTTGACACGTTGTTACAATGCTATTTATGACGTGTGGGCGAACCAGGGTGATTTATCTAAACCACCGATATAGATGACTCTTAATCATCAAGGGCAAAAAACGCCTATCCTGATACCCACTAAACACCCTGGGCCGGAGCAGTAATTATCTTAAAAGGTGTACACAGGGGAATGATTTGCTTGGGGAGCCTGATTTTATTTTTCTGTTAGACACACTCACACAGCATGCAGGCAATAATGGTCCGGTCTGGGCGTTGTGACAATCTAACGATTGATGATGATAAACCCACTATGGTAAAGTGGTAATGTGGGGCACAGGCAATTTGATCGGCGTTGTGTGGATGTTTTTTTAAAGGTTCTGATTGACGAACAGTGGCTAGGCACGATATCTAGAGGCTGTAGCTTTGTCCAGAAATCAGATGAGTCGTCACAGAATTGAATTTAAGGAGATTAAAGAGTGTTTTGGCGAGAGATGATTGTGGTCTATTTACTAGAGGAACGCTCTGTGGGCCATTGTATATTCACTGCAGATGAATAATATGCGACCTGGCAATGCACAAACTGTTAGGATGTTGTTTGACAACTGGGATAACTTGAAAATATCGGATTTGAGAGCAACGTGCAGAATAAAGATTGCACGCAGGTGTTATTCCCCCTCAAAAGAGCAATAAAAAAAGCAGAATGCAAGTTATGTATTTTGACGGGCAGGGTAAAGGAAGAGACGACGTTAGAAATAAGAGGTTAGAAGGTATTTTTTCCGACCACGTAACCAGTCTGGAGGTGAGAGCTCCAAAATAATGGGGCTGTTTTTAATTGTGGTAATTGGCCATTTCCCGAGAGATAGTCCCAAACCCCCTTCAAAACCAGGGTGGTTATTCTAAGATTTCCACACCTTAGGGAAAACCACTGACATTCACAATAAACCCTACTCAACTATTTGGTTGGGCACGTCCAGATTATCAGGGCCCTGTTCAGTCATGATTCCGGGTGCAATGTATAACACAACCAACCCACAATAGGGTGCCAATAGGAAGAACCCCTCTGTTTACCTTAACAATATTGTCCTCATCGCTGGGAAACGTTGCTCTCGGACACTCTTAGCCTGTAGATGCAAGATGATGATTTTGTAGTAGACACAGGATCAACTTACGTCTTCCCATTTCTCGAGAGTGGTCAATACACGGGCCAGTGTCAAACACAAGTGAGTCCTCTACAGGTGTATGCGGGGTTCAATTGAATGCAAGTAACAACCCATCTTACAATCTCTGCCACGGTCTGGGGTAATTACCCCCCATGATATTATCTCATGCCTTTGTTGATAATCCCCAAATTTTCGGTTTATTAATTTGCTAGAAGAGATTGCATGGGTTAGGTTCATATGTCATTCTTTGTGGACTTGCAGGTTGGAAGCATTTGTGAGTCCCTGTATTGTTTTTGCTTGTACTCAATCTTCTCGTCGTCCTCTTCCCCTGTTTACTTTTCATATTCAGATTCTGAATGCGTCGCGTCCCTCGTTTGTGATGAGAATGTCAGGACACTTTGTACAAGGCAGGCATGAGTTTGCCATTTTGAACATGCCACTATATACGGATTACACTGTTCAGAACACCCTTCTAGCATATGACCATTTGGACGATTTCCTGACCAGTCATTGCACTCTCATACAGAGACAGTGCCACATTACAGGGTCTGTATCGACCCCCACATGAAGGCATACATAGCTGCCAATGCAGGTACTTATGTTTGTTTAAAGGCCAATCTTGTTGTGGAACAGCAGTGGTATCCCTTTGGAACGACCTGCTGGCTGCACTGCATATATGCAAGTGATTGCTGACTCTGACCGACACATGGCACTGTTTTCTTTCCCCACCCCACGCCTAAAGCCAATTCCCCCTGATTTGGGCCACTTCATCCACCAGAACTGGCTTCATCGATTGTACCCCGTATGATGACCCTAACCCTGGTGCCACTCAGTGATTTTAAATTCAATATCCCCGTCCTCGGCGAGAAGGAAAAAGTATTGCCCCTATAGTGCCGGTGCTAACACAAGGCATATCTCGCCACCACCATTTCTCCATACAACCTCTGTCATCGCTGTCCCCAAACCAGAGGTCAACAATGGCGTTTCATACAGATCTACTCTTGCAGTTTTAACACATTGGTACAAAACTATTTGACCCCCATAGTCCGCACTGGCATACCTTCAGATTGCCACATATTTACACATGACAGACCTTTTTTTGCCTTCTGTTCTGTGCGGGTTAGCCCTGAAACACGACCACTTTTTGCTCTTCATGTAGAAAAGGGTTCTGTCATCTATAGTGTGGAACCGCACTCACCGCAGTGTTTTGTTTACTCCCCATGACTATCAACACTTGTTGTCCATAAAACCCTAGAGCACTGTCATGCCGCCTGTAACTGCTGTGTTTTGCCGTATGCGAATGACCTCTGCTATGCAGGCAAAGACAAAGATTCATGTATTCAGGACTCACGAGCTTGTACTACTGTTGTTGCAACAGGCCATAAGTGGTCCCTCAGGAAACTCCAGTTCTGCCGCCCAGAAGTGCGGGTACTGGATTAAGCCTATCCCATGACAAAACGAACTTCTACGTCTGAAACATTCAGACTATGTTTGTTTTTTTTTTTTTTTGGCTCTCCCAAGCCAAAGACAAAAGACGGCTCTAAAATGTATTTTCTAGGAGTTGTTACCATTATTGCCGACAGTTGGATACCTATTGCTCATATTTTGACAACATTATGAGACAACGCTACGCCCAAGATCTCCAGATTCATTAAATTTGGAACATCAGCTATGCCTGGTGCATTCTATGCTCACAAGACTGCTCTTTACTTGTTCCTGCACTGGGTTTCCCAACTACCAATACGTTCCACCTTATTGTACTCGAAGTGGTTTCTAAGTGGGTGTCCTTGCTCAGGAAAACAGATGCAAACGGCTGCGGTCTATAGACCGGTGGCATTTTATTTCCAAAAAGTTTTACCAACTAGTGGTACCCAGGGAAGTGTCCGGCATGTTTAAAAAACAGGTAGCTGGTGTGCCTGATGTCGAAGCTTCACAATATTGTGTTACCACACACTTGAGTCTGCACAAATTACTTCGGTTCATACGTCCTCAACAACCTCACTAACACAACACAAAAATGCACAATGCATGATCTTTTATGAAACCATTTTAGTATCTACCCCAATCTGCCATATTCAGTCTTATCCTCTCATGCAGGTCCCGCCGTCCTTCTGCAGAAACTTTTGTCACAGATGACCCTGCTGATCTGAGACTATAGATGGACGGACTCATGAGTGTTTGATGACGGGACTATTATCAAGACCTCATAGGGCAGATTATTCTCTGTTCCCCTAGAGTATGGTGAGAGTTGTTTTTGTCGATGGGTCGTGTTCCAAACCCTGGATGGTTTATATTTAAACGGATCTCAATTGTCAGTTACCGAGATGTTGTCCTGATGGCTGAATTGCTCTCCCTGTTTGTTCTCTGCACGAGTCTGTTGAATTGGTAGCCCTTTCAACAGGCTGTAAACTTTTAAGGGTAGAGATGTTACCATATACACCAACTCTCGGTATGCGTTTTGGCGTGGCCCATGATTTCGGGTGTCATAGAAAAACCGCGGCACTTACCATTGCCGATGGTAAAGGTATCTCACATGCCCAGTTTGTCGCGGACCTTATGGAGCCATGGTTACTACCCACCATACTGGCAATTGGTCAAGTGTAAGGGACATAGCATTTTGAAGATACCAATGTGGTCAGGGCAATGATTTGGCTGACACAGTGCTAAGAAGACCGCATTGTGGATCATATCACACCCAGTATGACACGTCTCACTTATGCAGGTGTGGTCCCTGGTTATGACTGCCCGATTCGAGTTCGATGTTTCCTCCTTACAGGCTTTGGCCTCTGAGGATGATGTCACTTTCTGGAAAAAGGAGGGTCTCACCATCGATGACATTCTCTATGGTCATACAGGAGGGTAAGGTAGGGATAGCCGCGACAGCGGCCCCATTTTCATCAGCCAGTTTCACAGGTTTGGTCATATTGTAAAAAGCAGACATGTAAAAATATTCAATCTCGTTTCGTCTATGAAAGATTTACCTGCATTGGTGGAAACAATTACGCGATGTCTCACATGTGCAAGGAACAACCCACAGGCACCATTCACGGAATACACGAACATTTCCACCCCCCGAGGGCCCTATGCACAGTTACAGAATGATTTCACACACATGCCCAAGGCTAAGTGAAGTTTGCAGTACTTACTGGTTATTGGTGGATCAGTTTTCTAAATGGATAGAGGCATTTCCTACATCTAAGGAAGTCTGCCAAGACGGTAGTCAAGATTTTGTGCAAAGAAAATTATCCCTCGTTTCGGAATGCCTTTAACTATCAATAGCGATAAGGGACCCCTTTTATGGAAAAGCTTTCCCAGCATATCGTAACATGCTCTGCAAGTGTGAAATTCCACATTCCATATCATCCTCAATCCTCAGGCCAATGGAAGGACTAAACGCACATTAAAAGATAAGATAGGAAGGTAACGAGGGACTTTCCATAATTGGCCAGATCACCTGCCCGTTGTACAAGCGGAAATACGAATGACCCCTAATTAGACCACCGACTCTCCCCATTTAGTGGGTAAGGCCATTCCATACCCCATGGACAAAGATCATGGTGTACAAAAAACAAAGGGCGACGAACTTGTATATACAGGAATAGTTAATATACCTGTGACAAGATGAATGGCATCTATGGTGATGTATCTATTATCTTCCTTGTCCCACAGGTACGCCAACCACACCTTTAAACCAGGTGACGCGGTCCTGGTCAAGCACTGTTCAAAAACAAGACGCTGGATCCTCCTTCGGCCAAAACCAACACCATCATCGCTGTCACCTACTGCAATCTTGACAGAAGACGACCCACATGGATACACGCAAGCCTTGTGAAGACCCACCAATTGGTTCCCGTGGTCCACCCATCCTGACCCGTCAGCATGCTCCCTAATATTGCCATGTGGTTACCATATTAATAGCTATAATCTGTGGGACTAAGACCACCCTATATCATCTCTAATCGTCACACGAGGATACCTAGTAAGAGGGTTTCTAGGTTCTGCACACCATCGTCTCTTGGAGGTTTCTTCCCCGGAGTTTTTCCTCTCCTGAGTGGTAGACAGAAGAATAAATGGTTTGGTCAGATGGTTGTTCTTTTTAGAACAAAAGGAGGGTTTGAAGGGGTGGTTTAAAATTAATGTCAGCTCTAAAAGTCGCAGGGATTGAAGGGTTAATATAATCTGTAGCTTATCCTTCTTATATGAGCTGTTCCAGTACTGAGAGAGTTAATCACTATGCTAGTTGTAATCTTTATTTACTTTTATTGTTCTCATTTGTCTTTCATACATAGCAGAGCTGTAAAATGTCCCACAAACAAGACGCTGCATGCTCTGATAAACATTCCCTGTATTTCTCTTGTAATGTAGAAGTAGAAACTGAGGGCCAAAACAAGCAAGATGTATTGATTTACTAATGCTGTGGTCCAAAGAACACAGATAATAAATTCATCCCATGGTATGTCTACCAATCAGATGATTGGTGTACAATGTGATGGCTTCTTTTTTCTTTTTTGTTGCTTAAGTGATGTCATCTTAAGGGAGGGAAACCAAATATGCTCCTATTGCTTGGCTTCCCTCCCTTTTAAGATGATGTCACATCTTTAAATAATGGAACCGTCACAAGGTATACAAACCAATCGGATTGGGGGTGTTCCATCTTTAATAAAATGTGACATCACATCTCATTTGAGCCAACAAGCTGTGGGATCAACATCTCTGGGACTCTTTGGATTACAAGAATTGTATAGAAAAAAAGAAGAAAAGAAAGGAAAGAAGACTTCTCACATGGGTCTCAACAGAGGATAATAGACTTCTGGGCATCAAGGTGACGAGGAGCATTGCGTCAAGGGTCGAGTTGGTGCGCAGTTGGACGATGAGGGGGAATCCCGGCATGTAAGAATACATGATTGTATTTTATTTTATTGTGAATTCTTTTTTTTTGATGCCCATTGACTGCCAATGTTTTATCTATGCCCCTTTCAGCAGCGTCAGATTAGCACAGTGACAATCAAAGCATTTTTTTGGCAAATGTCTGGTTTTTATTTATTATCGTAATGTATTTTATTTTTATGGGTTTTTTTTTAAGTTGCATGGCTGTGGCATGGTTTACCAAAGTTACAATCAATGGGTTATTGGCAAGTGTAATGTATTGTACTGTTATGCCAATGTATTTTATTGTGTATTTCTTTTGTTTGCAAACAATGGGCAAATGTGCTATTAGCCATTTTTGGCTACTAGTGCGTTTGCCCATTTGTATTGTGTGGTGGTGTGGGGGTATTTCCCCATTGGTAGGGTGGTTAGGCCTCCCGGATGGGTATCGGCAGTGTTCGACAAACTATACATTTGATCGCCCCGGGCGAGTGGATTTAAACATCGTGGCGAGCTCCTATTGGCCCAACAGCACACGTTTGGTACTAGGTGGCGAGTAGATTTTTTTGTGTGGCGAGTAGATTTTTTGGTGATTTGTCGACCACGGGTATCGGGTGGGTTACCCCTAAATTAACATGAGAAGCACTGACCGTTAGTTCATTGGAGGGTTAAGTGGCCAGTAGTCAGTTTTTTTTTTTGAATGTTGCTGCCCACAGAAGACTAGGAGGATGTAGATGAGTATGATGGTGGGCCTTCATCCTGGCA
Source organism: Ascaphus truei (assembly GCA_036426205.1). NCBI lineage: Eukaryota > Metazoa > Chordata > Amphibia > Anura > Ascaphidae > Ascaphus > Ascaphus truei. The sequence continues at coordinate 7,213 of WSYH01003724.1, forward strand.
GAGTAATCTACTTTAATTACTTTGTGCTGACTGGGTAATGTTTTATTTTGAATGGGAAATGCTCTATATCCAGATCTGGATAATAGGGATTTTACCACATTACTGTACTGTATGTGTTGGTAGAGTGCGGGGTGTTGGGTGCCCATTCATTTCCATTGGGGTTATCTGTGCTCCATTGAGGGCATCGGTAAAACACACATGGCATGGTTATATTGGCTAGAATTCTTTGATTGAATGTTTATCGGAGTCGAGGGGACAGGGGAAAGGGGTTAGTCACCCTGGGGTGGGTGCTTAGAGCCTCTCGCCTTGGTAGCAGGAGGGGTGTAACCCCTTCATTACTTTTTTCCTACCTCACAGTTTCCTCACTTGTGATAACTCTTTCTGAATACTGCGATAAACACAAGTAAGGACTGTGAGGTAGGGTCATGCAAAATGTTCAATTAGTCAGTGATATCATTGGAAGCTATAAAATAGGCCCCATCATCTCCAATCTCTAGCTTTCTGGAACAAACAGGCAGTTGGGAAACGTCCCCAGTCATCGTTTTTTAGGCAGAATGTTTTTCTTCACGTTCAGAAATTAGGAAGAATTAGGAAACCTGAAACAGTTTCTGGCTTTACATCTTAGAACCGTGACTGTAATAAATCAGGAGAATTGAATTGTTGAAAATAATTTCGCCCACCGGTAGAAAGTCTTATTGCTGATTTAATAAACTCCAAGTTCCGATGATCAGTAATGATTAACTGGGTGAGTGGCTCCTTCTAATGAAATAGCGAGATGCAAATACATTAGGTTGTTTTGACTTACAAATGCACTCACTATTTAATAAATAGGCTCCATGGAAGTAAAGTGTTCTTGCAATCGTCTTATTTCTGGATCTATTTTTCTTCCTCCATAATTTCGGTTCCCTCCTTTATAGCCATTTAAAACTTTTTCTTCTACCTTCACAACAAAAAATACAGGTTTCATACTGGAAAATGTTCTGACATAGATCTTCTATTTGGCAAAACTTTAGATTGCAATTTATGACTACCATGGAACTTCATCTGGAGTCATTGAAATATACATAATGCATGACATTTAAGTGCAATAGTTGGCATTGTTAAAAGACTGCTGCTTTCAGTAAGTAAGATCCAAGAAATAAAAACATAATACTCAGGAGACTTTTCTTCACTATAAATGAAACTATTGAATCATTGAAATATTATAAAGGGGAAAGTGTTTAAATCGCATTGCTAGGGTACAATAGATTTAAATACTGTTACTAACCAAATAAAGTATATATTTTAAATCATGGTTTTGTTAAGAACTTAAAATAATTATGTTATAGTGCAAAATTGGTACAACATGCTTAAGGGAGTGGATTAAGCAGAAAGTACCTATGTTGACCGCAATAATCGATCTGTCATTATTCCTATCAGGCATATATATTTTTCTTCATGAGCAGTTTCAAGAACCTCATGAAATATATTCCAAATATGTTCACAGTACAAATAGTACTTTTAACTTGGGCACAGTCATGTATTGTTATCTATTTAAGAACTCAGGATATTTGACACTTCCATATAATGTTCCAGCACATTCCTAGGCAGGAATAAATGAATGTTCTTTAAAAGTTGCTTACCTGCAGATCTGAGATATCAATTAAAGAGACAAAAAGGAACTACAGTAGATGTCCATTCTTGGTCATGTACAGAACTCCTCCCATGCCCCAAGCAAGGAGTACTACAAGGTGTGAAAAGTATGGTAGCAGTGAAGTAGACGTATTAATCAGATGGGCACAGTCAGTTTAGCAGCTAGCCTTGTACTGTAACAAATGGACAAGACAAAGAGTGGCTGGACAGGCCACAATTCAAGGGAAAACAAGTTTAAAAAACAGGGCAAGACAGTTTTAAACAGGATAAAACAATTTGTCAGGAAAATATTTGAACTGGTCCATGGAAACCTCAAACTAGTGTCTCATACAGGGAATCAGAGGGCATGTCAAATCTGTGCCAATGGAAATTAGAGGTAAATTCAGCAATACGGTAACCACGATCAGAGATGCAGCAGCACAGCAGGAAACAGGACTCCATGGGACAGCAGCGGTATGGTAAAAAAGATATTTATTCACACTCATAGTGCAGACAGGGATGGGTGCAAGAACCTCCGTCTTACGAGCGTTTCACGCCTGTGCGCGCTTCGTCAAGAGTATACAGGTAGGTGTGGCCTATTCCTCCTCTTATAGGGATCCAATTATCTAAATTTGCAATCAGCCGTCGTGATCGGAAAACCGGAAGTGACGCGGCGCCTTGACTCTAAAAAGGAAGTGACGTGCGCAACTATGTGCGAGACAGCTTTATTTACAAGCTGTCTCCGTTTAACATCTAAGGTCATTAGAGCACATCATTGAACTATGTTTCTTTACCTTGTAAATTCAGCAAATGCCTGCTTGTGGGGTATAGGAAACAATTTTAGCAGTGGACAATCCAGTTTCTGGGTGATTTACTGCTAGGACTAATGTCCTGATGTGGCAATTCCTTTATGATTCAGCTACAGTAGCATTAGTGGCTATTTGACCTTTTTCCTACTGCTCCAATATTCTGTTACTGTTTTATTTTTGAAGTTTTTTGTTAATATTCTATATTAAATTCGCTAACGGATTGCTGAATCCACGGATTGGATTCTACAAATCCATTAATGTTTACAGAATTCATTATGAATTGGAAATAATAATAAAAATAATCATCAAAAAACGAATTGGTCTTTTGAGATTGATTCGCGAAATACGCACACCAACGGAACGGCCCAATATGCTGAGGATCCAAATTTGCTAAATAAATTTGCCCATCTCTAGCTGTAAAGTGGTCTTCCGCACCAAAACGTGCTTAATGGTGTAGAGCACAATGGTACACAATAGCTATACGTGTACGTGGTTCTCTGGCCCTCAAAGCATTTTTGTGTTTTGCAGCTTAAACTAAAAAAATTGGACCCCAATTGTTTTTCACTCCACACAATGCTGCTTTGAGCACCTAACATGGGCATCATATTATTTATTCATAAAATATTTATACCAGGAAGTAATAATTGAGAGTTACCCTCGTTTTCAAGTATGTCCTGGGCATAGAGTTATGGTGACAAATAATACATGGTTACAAATACTAGCTACATAATGAACAGGGTTACATTATATACGAGACATTGCGATGAACAGTTAAAGATGAAGAACAGCAGGTGCACCAATTTCATCAGGACATGAAAGAAAATAAAAACACAAATAGTGCAACAATGTCTTTTTCAGAGATATAGAATCCTTATTTTAAGACTCGCAGATTATCACACTCACATGTTTAACGTGATATTCAGGCAGTGTGGTTTTACTTCACAAGTGACAGACAGGTACTAGAAATCAACCACAGGTGACCAACTTTGATTGCATCCAGACAGGTTCTCCAATCAACACAGGCCGCTCCTCCGTCTCTGCACCCCAAAACTGGAACAACCTACCAGAGACTCTTACATCCACCACCAGTTTAAGTTCTTTCAAATCTAAGGCTATCACATTTTAATCTGGTCTGTAAAACTGTTTCATACGCCCATAATATATATTATCTTTAACTGTGCATGCAATGTCTTGAATATAATGCCCTGCTCATTTATGTAACTGTATTTGTAACCATGTATTATTGTCTTAACTCTGTGCCCAGGACATACTGAAAATAGAGAGGTAACTCTCAATGTATTACTTCCTGGTAAATATTTTATAATAAAAATAAATGTCCCATAGGGCAGGGGAAAATCCGCATATACAGGAGAAAAGCAAAAATAGTGTAATATTGCTTTATATTAAAAAAACACAAAATATTGCACTTACATACAGTTAGGTCCGGAAATAATTGGACACTGATACAAGTTTGTTTTCTGCTGTGTACCAAAATAAATTCAAGTTAGAGTTAAATAAGAATATGGTCTTAAAGTGCAGTCTATCAGCTTTAATTGGAGGGTATTCACATCCAATTAGAGAAAGTTTAGGAATTACATCTCTTTAATATGTAGCCCCCTCTTTTCAAGGGACAAAAGTAATTGGGACAATTGACTCAAAAGCTGTTTCATAAACTGGTGTGGGCTATGTCCTTCGTTACTTTTCATAATCAATTTACGCAGTTCAACGCTGATCTGGAGTTGATGTCCGCGGTGTGGCATTCGGCCTTTGGAAGCTCTTTGCTCTTTACGCCACACATGACGAGACAAAGGAGCCGCCCTCAATCAAGGTGAAACAGGGATCTTAGGCTGCAAAAAAAAAAGAAACCCATCAAAAGATCTAGGAACATTGGAGTGGTCACAATCAAAGTTTGGTACCTTCTGAGAAAAAAAGAACAGCACGGTGAGCTCTGCAACACAAAATTCCTGAAACGTCCACGGAAAGGGGGGAAGACACACAGTGGTGGTATTAATCGTAGTATCCTTAACCATGGGTAAAGGAAAAACACCCGTCACACATCCAAACCAAGTGAAGAACACTCCTCAGGAGGTAGGCTTATATCATATCCAAGTCTACCATAAGAGAAGACTTCACGAGAGCAAATACAGAGGGTTACCACAACGGTGCAAACCATCAACAAGCCTCAAGAATAGAAAGGCCAATTGACTTTGAAAAACAATTTCTAAAAATCCAGCCCAGTTCTGAACAGCATTCTTTGACAGTGAACTAGATCACAAACTGTACCAGAAGATTGGAAGGAAAAAGTATGAGAAAGGCTTGGAACAGGCTCATTATCCGAAGCATACCACATCATCTGTAAATCCAGTGGAAGCATGTATGCCATGGGGCATTAATGTGACTTACAATAGCATGGTCACTATGTTTTTGATTATTGACAGAAGACAGAGCAGCCGGATGAATTCTGAAGTGTATGGGGATATATTGTCTGCTCAGATTCGCCAAATTCAGCAAATTGTGGGCGGCGCTTCACTTTACAGAGACAATGACCCAAAACTACTGTAAAGCAACCCTTTTTAAGGCAAAGAAGTTATATTCTGCAGATGGCCGAGTCAATCACGCTGATCTCACCCGATCTAGCATACATTTTCCACGTACTGAAGACCCTTAGCATAAAAGACCCCGAACAACAACACTGAAGACAGCTGCAGTAAATGCCCTGTCAAAGCATCAAAAGGAGGAAACCCAACATTTGGTTATGTCTATCGTTCCAGACTCAAGCAGTCATTGCACTGCAAAGATTCTCGACATAGTATTAAAAATTAACCTTTTATTTATGATTGTGTTAACGTTTTCCCAATTATATTTGAGCCCTGAATAAGGGGACTGTGTAATGAAAATGGTTTGCAATTCCAACTTTCATATGATATTTTGTTCAACCCATGAATTAAGCTGAAAGTCTGCACTTCTTTTGCATCTCGGTTGTTCATTTCAAATATTCAAATCTTGTGGTGGGACAAGCCAAAGTTATAAAAATGTGTCGTGTCCAATTTTCGTACCTACTGTATGTCTTGGTGGTAGCATTCAGACCACCCTGGGCCCATTGGACGGAAAGCCCTCCAAACAGCACAGCTTCTGCTCCATCAAGGCCGAAACAGCATCCACGGGGCTGTATGGCAGTCCTACCGATATGAATGCCTCCAACAAAGGTGTCCTTTATAGTGCTCAGGGGCTAATCTATGTCTCCAGTGTCTCCCCCGCTTAAATAGCCCACCACGACCTTGATTCCCATGCGACCGCTACTTGTGACTTCATTTACGTCCGACGTCACTTTACACCTTATCGTGTTGATCGTAACTAATATTTTGGCGGCTAATAGAAGCATAAATGGGCGATTTAACATATAACATAGTAGTATTCCTATTAACAGGATAGCTGTATATACACGTGTACCCCAATTAGCTACATTGGCAGTGTTGTCTTATCTCATGTGGACACCTTGGGTAGTATCCGTATGATTGACAAATCAGAAAAACCAAATACCCTCAAACAATGTCATATACACAAATGTTGACAACATAATAACATATTCAGTGACAAATTGTCAACAATTGTGCCTTTACAAATGAGACACTTAATAAAGATTAGTTACATACGAATCTTGTTCTTTACCAAAGTCATTATATAAATTCCCTCTGCCTGTTATGTCTCACTTTTTGCATAGCAACTATGCGACCACACTGACAGACAGGTACGATTAAAATCCTATTTTTTACCATACAAGTAATCAGGACTCATATGGCTATAAAGAATTTCTTGTAGCGTTGATAGCTAAAATACTAAGAAGAAGATAAAGTAATTAAAACACAGATAAATAAAAACACATATAAGAAAGACATATTTCAATTATAAAAATGAGGGTATTATAGACAAATTAATAAAACCACATATCTAACATATTTGATATATTAAACAGAAAGGCATTTATGTAACATCGACATTTAGCCTCCTGTTTTATGTCCTTAGCTTGTATCCAAAAGGGTCTTCTTGGATAAGCTAAGTTCTATACTCTCCCCTCCCTCAGTGGGCAGAACACTTTCTCATACCGATATAATCTTAAACACAGAGTGGTCAGAGCGGTGACATCTTTTAAATGGAGATAACATTATTATGTTCCAACAAATCCCTATATTGCAATATATCAAAATGATATCCTTGGGGGCGATGTGCGCCCCACATATCACTTGATTGTGAATGACTTTGATAAATAAATAAACCCTCAAAAAGAGGAATTTACATCAGAAAGGAACTGAGTCAAAAACTTAAAAATCGTCAGAAAAATTGTCATAGTAACTAAAGCACCCCGCCGACAAGGCGGGGGTACAGTACTGTTATCATGGAGGAGTCATTACGCCTATTGTGTTATCCATCTCATATATAGTTTTGACTACTGACCCACCCAGCAGTATTTGTACAAGAGCTGGGCATATACTAAATAGAGGTCTCAATAAAGGGGATACACATGACCAGGAATTGAAGTTTTTAAATGTCCTTTTTCCCGAAAATTTCAATTTTTTTTTTTTTCTACTTTAATCACACAAATATCATACGACCACGGAAACCGATTATATCGGTATGGGGTCCGCTACATCTAAACTATCTTGTAACATAGATCATTCCCAAGCTATGTAATAGATTTCAGTTCACATTGAAAGACACTACTCAATAATTCATCACTTCAAGAAAGGTAATGTAAGAGGATTTATATTGTACATATGGTGCTCTTTATATACAGTTATAAACCATTCCCCAGGGTTGTGATGCCACAGAAAGATCTTGTGGAGAAAATAAATTGGATCAAGATCGATAGAATTTATCCTGGAAATAATTCTCACAACACAACCATTTTATTTGTGAAGACGATTTTTATTTGCGTTATGTGGCCCCAGATGGTAGTTTGCAAAAAAGGGTGGGGGTGTGAGGCGCCTTAATAGACGGTGCTGTGATAAACCTTAATAAGTGCTTAAAGTGCTTAAATAAATCAGTGAAAATATATGTGAATAAATATGTCAAAACCCAGTAAACTGCGCAGCTTGAACCCTGAAGGAGAAGATCCAATCCTCCTTTGTGTTGCATTGATAGAAAGAAACTGTTGGGAAGCCAGATGTCACCATACTGGGAAAAAATATATTTAATATATAGTGTAGTGTGTTCTACAGAAAAACAGCTTCAAAATCACAAGTGGGGACTCACAATTTCTCAATGAAATACCAGCAGTGGTATACTGCACCGACACCTTTATCGGAAACAGTTGTGTACTGGCAGAACCTAATGAGCGTCTCCCTCACCTCTGACAAGCCCGTTGCGTTTGCCTTCCACCTGGTTCAGCCTGGCTGACGGGCGGCTGATCTGTTAATGATAATGATTAGGATTTAATAGGCTGCAATGCTTCGCTATCTTCTCTACCAGATGGCATAATTCATGAATTGTATGCAGTATATATATATTATAATTACTGTGGCAGTATTGCAGCCAGCGGACTAGAAAATGCTTCAATCCCTGCCTGGAAAAATCCTCAATGCACTCAGGGCAGAACACAGTCACAAAACCTCAATAAACCCGGTATAACCCGATTCGTGAGTAGCCAGCTCGAATAAATTGTGTCGCAGTGTATGTAGTATGGAAGATTGCTTGACATAAGTCCAGGCTTCACGGACAAACCCTCAATGAAAAGAGACACTCTTATGCAACATGCATGTTTCACTGTAAATGTATTTTAAAGCAATAAAGTATTGCACTAACATTTTGCACTTGTGCATAGACAACGTAAAATTATAGTACGCAGCTCAGTTGTTCGCCGTCAGCCCACTCCCGAGGTCGCGACGGAGGCTCCTTTCCAGTTTGCGCCGATCGCAGGATTTGTTCCCACGCGGGTTCAGGGGGTTCAGGTGCACTTCCTGGCTGCTGCTGTCACTCAACTCATTTCGCTTGTCTCACAGCTTAGTCAGGATACACGGTTTGCGCCTGCAAGCAACCTCTTTCCTGGGAAGAGGAGTTTCTCAATACAACCCCTATACGCAAACTTTCTATGCGGTGCTACATCGATGATATGATTTTTATTTGGAATGGCTCTGAATTCTTTTATAAGTTTCTCGTGGTTGATTATAATATAATTAGCATCTAATTTAGAAACACAGTCGTGCCATTCCTTTTTGGATTTGTTGATATACATTGAAAATAACACCATACAGACAACATACCCATTTAAGAATATAGACTGTAATAGCTATTCTTAATTCCGCTGTCATCAGAAACTGCTAAAAGTGTCCCCTTTGGACAATTTGGACAATTTCAACATATTAGAGAAATTGTTTCTCAGGTTAACACTTTTCAAGAACAACACAGTATGGAACAAATATTTTGAAAACATTATAATCCGTTACAAAATGAGAAAGCAAAATAAAGCTCTAATACTAGATCAAGCATCTTAGGAGCCCAATGTAAAAAAATACGTTTAACTCTATAACCTTTTATCACCCTTTTAATAGGGATCTCGCCAAATCCAAAACATGATTCGTACACCTGGCATGTTTCTAAGCAGGATCATTTTAAAAAAAAGACCTGCCAGAACATCCCCAATAGTTTTCTAAGTCGGAAACCTAAAAGACACTTAGCCCCAAGTGCCTAAGGCAAAATTAAAACTGGAAGTCAGTCATGTTACCTGAAAAACCTAAAGGCTTTTTTTAAGTGTGATAATTGTAAGGCCTCAGTTTGGGTCAATACCAGATACAGCTATAAACCCCTTATAGCATGACCGTTATAACGCAATTCCGGTTATACGGGTTTCAACGTGGCTCCAGTTTTTTTTAATTATTTTTTAAAACCATTCACAAAAAAACAAAAAAATTTCTTTTATTTGGGGTGTTGGGCAAAATTGGGACAACAACACCCCCCCCCCTGCTCACAGCCCCCCCTCCCTGGTCTCAAATCTCACAGTAACAACCCTGCTCACACCAGTACCCCCCCTGCTTACCGTACCCCCCCCCCAGCCCTCTCTCACACAATATCCCCTCCCCTGCTCACAATACCCCTCCTGCTAAAAATATCCCCCCTGCTCAAACAGTAACCCCCTCCCTGCTGCCAAACGTAACTCCCTCCCTACTCACAAGTAACCCCTTCTCAAACACAGTTCTCACACGGTGTTTGTGCGCTCTGTGCACTCTCCCTGCACTCGTGGGGGGAGCGTTTGAGGGCCGTGTGTGCGCGCGCATGGCCGTCTGTGCATGCCATGCACGTGCACCGTCACGTGTTCGTGCAGCCGTGTGTGCGGCTTTGTGAGATGTGGGCTGCCTGTTCCCCTGCTCATCTGCGTTCCGGCTGTGTACGTCCTAGCGGGTCATGTGACGTCACGGCATTGCAACAGTGACCCCGCGGTGGTCATTTGACACCAGTAACCATGGAGATGCACTAAATGTTCAACAAAACATACATAAAAGTTTATTAAAAGGATTAAAAATTGAATAATAAGCAACACAATGAAGTGATAACATATATATAACAACAAAAGTATGTAAAATAAAAATAAACATGTAATAAGTGACACCTAAACAAACTCTGACCCCCTCTGCTCATGGTTATCTCTGTCATTGTTATCATCAACAACACCAGCTGTCCTCTGAGAGCTAGTAAAATACTGTACATACTGTACTCAGGTACTGTACTTAAGCCCTCCAGATCAGTTGTTAAAAGCCTCAGTTTTCAACACTAGGAAAGAATACTGAAGCCCCTGGCAGGTAGAAATGACGGAAACTTCAACCAAACGTAAGAGTGTTACTGTTCAAGAAAAAATTGCTGCGCTACAGAATAAAATCTGGAGTCACGCAAACCAAAGTGGCTAGAGACCTAGGACTGAATGAGTCTCAGTTCTCAGATGGAAAAAGGAGGAGGAGAAACTTTGTGATGCAGTAAAATCCTATAAACAGACGTTGGACTAAGAGTAATCGTTTGCGTGAACCTAAAGACAGCAGCTGTCCTCTCATGAACATATGACAGACTCAGAAATCATTCAAAGCCTTAGCAGTGAAAATACGATTTGGATAATACAAGACGATGAGGACGAGGAACCGAGCCGCCACCAAGATCACAGAGGCGCTAGTGGGATTACAAACAGGACTTAAATTTCTAGAGTCAGAAAACGTCGATTCAATTACAATTTTGCAATTAAACGAATCATTGAAATCGTCAAAAGAAGAAAAGAGATGTAGTGAAACAGACAACCCTTGATAGAATGCATCAATAAAGTGTTAATACTGTACAATTGTGCATTTTCTGTATTTTTTATCTACTGCTGAGGTTTTAAACACACACTGACACACCACACACACACACACACCACCAACACACACCACACACCACACACCACCAACACACACACACACACACACCAACACACACACACACCCACACACACAACACACACACACACACACACACCCCACCAACACACACACACACACACACACACACACACACACACATACACTACATACACCTTACAACACCCTTACACTAACACCCTTACACATAACACACTTACACACACTTAAACACACACACACCCTACACACACTGACACATACACACACTTAAACACCACACACTGACACAACAATGAACACTACACACTTACACACTTAAACACACACACACTGTCACACACAATGACAATGACACACTTACACACACTTAAAAAAACACAACCAACACAGCCACACATGACACTTGACACACACTTACACACACTGACACACACACTGTCCGCCCATACAGTCTGTGTAGTGTTTATGTCATAGCCATGAACCGCATGTGTCTGGATGTGGAGAGCATTGCACATGGCTCATGTAAACAACAGCAGGGACGCCACAGTCTCTTCTTGAAACCTGATCCCATGCACATGCGCAGTGCATCGTAACACAGCAGTGATATGCTGGGCATTCCGAACACTGACAGACACCGGGAGCAGAGCTGCCAAATGCCAGGTAAGAGATTTGTGCGGTTGCCGCTGCCCCACCGGGTCTGGGAATGCTGGGAGAGTTCTCAGCTTTCCCCCTCCAGCAGACACGGTAGCACTGATGCGGTGGCCATTTTTTTTTGCGGCGGCCATTTTTTTCCCCGCGACCCCGTTACTAAAGTGGTGGTCTCGGATGCACCCCGAGGACCGCGCTATAACAGTGTTAAGCTGTACCTTTATTTCCAACATTACTAAAGAAACTTAAAAAATCAAAAGTTTCATAAACTGTAAAAGCGCTTATGTAGTATATATTCTGTTCTGTCCCTGTGGATATCAATATGTGGGGCGCACAATTCGCCCCCTAAGGGTCAGAATTTTAGAGCATATACGCAATATAGGTATTGGCCTGGAAACTCATAATGTAGCTCTACATTTTAAAAAATGTCACCGCTCTGACCCCTCCGGTTTAAGATATATGGGTATAGAGCAAGTGTCTGCCCACTGGAGGGGGGGAGATACAACTTTAGCATTATCAAAGAGAGAATCTTTTTGGATACACCGCTTAAGGACATTAAAACCAGGAGACCTAAATGTCGATTTTGACATAAATGCCTTTCTGGTTTAATATTATCAAATATGTAATGATATGTGGTTTTATTAATTTCTGGTCTATAAACCCCTCATTTTTATAATTTGAAATATGTCTTCTTATAAGTTGTTTCTTTTCATCTGTGTTTTAATTATTTTTATCTTCTTCTTATGTTTTAGATATCCACGTTACAAGAAATTCTTTATTAGCAATATGAGTTCCTTGATTAATTGTATATTGGTTAAAAATAGGATTTTTTAATCGTACTGTAACAGGGGACTTATCCCTGTTCAGAAATGTGCCTCTAATCCAGCAGTGTGGTGGTTAACTGCTGGTAGACAATTAACCAACACCACCTGACTGATTACAGATGTGTCAAAAAAGCCTGCCTCAGAGACAGGAAGGAGATTTTCCTCAGTACACACACAAGTGCTGACAGAGGGAAAGAGGTCTTGAGCAGAAAGGCTCTGCTGAGATCATGACACCCAAAGACCTATATTCCTGGACACAGGGGACCCAGAACCTACCAGAGAGACTGACAGAAGGGCCTCTGCTTTAAGGTATATCTTGAGACTTTGGGGAATAGGTGGTAATGGGGTATCCTCCAGCCCTGGAGAAAGGGACCGGGAAGTAAATGAGCCCTTAAACAGGGATAGGCATTTGTTGTTCATATTTTTGCTGTGTTAAAAGGGACAGGCGCAATAAAGCCTTATTTTAATTTCACCTTAAAAACGGTCTCCATTGCATACCTTTGCACACATCTCTTACATATGGTGAAAGAAGTTGAGATGAGAGGTGGCCCTTAAAGTTTATAGGGGCCGTGGAGACTGCCTGTGAACATTGTTGTGCTTTTGGCTGCATAGTTCCTGTAAACAGTCTGAGCAACAAAACCAAAGAAACACATCCAGACAGCAAAACTGCGTTGCCTGTGAAAAATGTTGTGCTTATTTTCCTGCATATAGTTCCTGCAAAACAGCCTGAGCAACAAAGCAAAGCTTTTCACATGCAGCAGGGACCAGAACTTAAGGGATACACATTTAGGCAGGAAATCTACACTGCACTGAATGAAGCCACAAAACTATTACTAGAAGACAAAGATACCCTATGGAGAGCACTTGTTGTGTGTGATAATGTAATGGTGAGTAACTTAAAATTATAATACTTTATTAATGATAGTTAAAATTAGTGTCAAAAGCGTTGAAATAAATGGACAACTGACAATAGCATTTCAGTATATACATGCGCATGGTCAGTCCACCGTCACCTGTATCTACTTTACAGGCCTTTTAACTTTATCATTGCTGAACTAGGGGGTTAACTATTTTGTTTATGTGAGCCTCTCTCTGCTAATTAGCAGATAGGTTAGATCTTCTCCCTCCCTCCTAGGTCTCAGTTTTAATATTGTGGATTTTTGTCTGTTTTATGTGTTTTGTTACCATTGTCAGTTGTCCATTGATTTCAACGCTTTTGACACTAATTTAACTAGCATTAATAAAGTATTATAATTTTAAGTTACTCACCATACATTATCAACACCACAACGAGTGCTGTCCATAGGGTGCTTTTTGTCTTCTAGTATATTCTTGTTCCCTCCCCTTCCTTATTGCACAACAAGAAACGTTGTTGACGTCACTCTACACATCTTGACAGTGAATTATTACTAGAAGACAAAGACACCCTATGGACAGCACTCGTTGTGTGTGATAATGTAATGGTGAGTAACTTAAAATTATAATACTTTATTAATGCTAGTTAAAATTAGTGTCAAAAGCGTTGAAATCAATGGACAACTGACAATGGTAACAAAACACATAAAACAGACAAAAATCCACAATACTAAAACTGAGACCTAGGGGGTGACAGTATCACCGGGCAGCCATACTTTATTAAAAGTTTTTTACTATCACACTGTGTATCACACTTTAGCGCTAGTTCACAATTTCTGTTTTCACCTTGATCTCAGCAGAGCCTTTCTGCTCAAGACTTCTTCCTCTTGTCAGCACCCTTGTGTACTGAGGAAAATCACCCTTCCTGTCTCTGAGGCAGGCTTTTTTGACACCTGTAATCAGTCAGGTGGTGTTGGTTAATTGTCTACCAGCAGTTAACCACCACACTGCTGGATTAGAGGCACATTTCTGAACAGGTATAAGTCCCCTGTTACATACCTCCACTGTTTGTGGGAAGCTCGGGCTTGCCACGGCCAAAGCCCATCCTTCCACTCTCATTCGAGATATCTCAATGACTTGAATGAGAGTGGATGGAGGAGGAGAACCCGCAGTCCCGCTGGGATTGGAGCCATTCCTCCAGTTTAGTAGTGTCTCCTCCAGAAGGTGCTTGAGATCAGCAGTCCTCAGTCGCTCAAGGAGAACTTTTTCCAAGTCCAGTCTTTCTACTGACCACGTGGTCATGAGCTTACTCCTGTGTCGGGCGCTCCTCTTTTTGTAGGCAGACTGTATGCGACAGTAGTAGAGCGTTTATGCAAATCGCTTTCTCTCGCCATCTTTCCCATGTACTCCACTTTAGCACCAAATGTCCATTTCATGGTATCACAAGAGAACCCAAGAACAGCCACGTGAGCCCTCAGTTCTTGAAGCTGTCTTCCTGCACTTTTCCCATTCAATGAAGTCACCAGTTCAGCTTCTTTGGGATTGAGTTGCGATTCCAGCTCCATTTCCAGTGAATGTCCTATCTTTTCAGCTTCCTCAGCTAAGGATTCTCCTGGCTTTGATTCTGCACTCCTACCTCTGTTTGTTGCCTGTTGGGCAGTTGCAGGTTTGGCTAGTGGTTTCTTAGGTGGCTCAAACTTCGTAATCTTATTTTGAAGGTGAGTGGTTTCCCCAGCTCTCACTGTACCCTTGGCCTCACGGGCATTAGTTACTGTGGGATACCGATGCTTGGGCAGAGCCAGTACCTTATCCCGTATTGGAGGCATCTGTGTTACTGGTCTGCAGAGTCTCACTCTGTTTCTTGAGTGTTTCCTGTCATTCTCCTTTCAGGGTCTTTATTTCTTCCCTTGCTTTCTCCGAGCTTGCTTCCACCTATCATTCATTATTTTGTGGAGCACTGTGAACTTCTTCGCTTGGGCCGCAGATACTCGTCTCAGTTTCTGGACCTTTTTGCGCTCCCTCTTGTACCGAGTAATCTGGCCTCTAAGCTTAGCCTCTAGCGATGCTTTGGTGATGGTCAGGGTAGCCTTCAGTTTATCATGCTGCTTTGCGAGGACACACTGGGTAATCAGATGTTCCTGCAGCTCTTGTATTTCCTTAGCAGCCTGCAAATTTTCTTCCTGCAGAATTCGCTGCTTCTCCTCAGCATTCTGGAGGTGTGTATTCAGACCTTGCAGTTGGTTCTGCAGTCGGTGCTCTGCTTCAAACTTTTGCATTTTTCACAGGCAGTGCAGTTTTGCTGCCTGGATGTGGTTCTTTGGTTTTGTTGCTCAGACTGTTTACAGGAACTATGCAGGCAAAAGCACAAAAATGTTCACAGGCAGTCTCCGGGGCCCCTTTGAACTTCAAGGGCCACCTCTCATCCCAACTTCTGACACCATATGTAAGACATGTGTGCAGAGGTATGCAATGGAGACCGTTTTTAAGGTGAAATTAAATTAAGGCTTTATTGCGCCTGTCCCTTTTAACACAGCAAAACATATGAAAACAACAAACGCCTATCCCTGTTTAAGGGCTAACTTACTTCCCCATTCCCTTTCTCCAGGGCTGGAGGGATAATCCCATTACCACCCTATTTCCCAAAGTCTCAAGAGATACCTTAAAGCAGGTGGCCCTTCATGTCAGTCTCTGGTAGGTTCCTGGGTCCCCTGTGTCCAGGAATATAGGTCTTTGGGTGTCTTGATCTCAGCAGAGCCTTTCTGCTCAAGACTTCATTCCTCTTGTCAGCAACCTTGTGTACTGAGGAAAATCTCCCTTCCTGTCTCTGAGGCAGGCTTATTTGACACCTGTAATCAGCCAGGTGGTGTTTGTTAATTGTCTACCAGCAGTTAACCACCACACTGCTGGATTAGAGGCACATTTCTGAACAGGGATATGTCCCCTGTTACAGTATCAATACATGCAAAGAAAATAGTGTTATATATGACCAATACGGATACCACAACTGAGGACTACACTAAACTGTGTATGTGTTATGTGTAATCAGGCCAAGGAAGCCCTCTCCCTTTTCTCTCTGAGGGGGTTATTTGTTAGAAGTGCAGATAGGGGCACTATTGCATGAAATACTCTATTTCAGTCAATAGGAGTTTCCATGAGATAGAGCCTCGATTTACACTAATGAATAACCCTTAACACAAACTGAAAACCTGTGTAGGGTTCTAGACTCAGGGTTACTGACAGGGGGAACAGCCAGGACTGCAGTCCTGGGACCCAGCAAGAGGGTCCCCAGCCCTGCCGCCTACACAAATACAAATACAGCAGTGTAAGCAAGCTGATTGCTGTTGATGTCGGAAGGTCATACAGTATACAAGATAGAGGAAACAAAGGGACTGGGGAGGGGAATATAAGCCAATGCAAGGTGCGGTAAAAAAAAATGTCATTGCTTTCAGATGCATTCCTTGCTATGCAACTGCTCATATTTGTGCAATTGCCCACCCTGAGGCCCGAAAACATGAGCCAATCATTCATCCCTTCCCTGTTCTTTTCTAGTGTTTTGTTGCTCTGTGTCTGTATGAGTGACTGTCCCTCCAGCTTGTGTCTAGTGTGTGCCGTCTATTACCTTCACATTACCTCTCCCTTTCCTTCAAAATCCAGAACCCTCCCCAGCCAGGCCACATTTGTCGGTCTGAGAAGGGCCCCACAAATGAATACTCTACACCAAGCACGTCAAACTCAAAGGCTAACACGGGCCAAATAAACAAGGTTTAAGTTTATGTGGGCCGCAAAAAAACAAAAACTTAAACTTTCATAAAAACGTAGGTTTATTTTGAAAAGTACAGTGTGTGTGTGTGTGTGTGTGTGTGTGTGTGTGTGTGTGTGTGTGTGTGTGTGTGTGTGTGTGTGTGTGTGTGTGTGTGTGTGTGTGTGTGTGTGTTGACCTCACTAACCGAACCCCCCCAAAAAAAGCCAGACGTGAATGACTTCTGAACCCATTAACCAGTGCCCCCTCTTAACAATTTCCAAAGCAGCAATCCCGCCTGGGATCTTACCTGATCCGCAGTCCCTCAAGGTACTATACTGGAGGGGAGGTGTTCCCTACCTGTCTTCTGATATCTCCCGTGTGAAACCTGAGAGTCAGATCTGGAAGAAAGCAGAATAGGTTATTTCGGTGTAGGTATAGTGCAGTTAAGATAAAACAGAGAGAGTGGGTGAGGGTGACAGACAGAGAGAGGGTGGGAGAGAGAGGGTGGAAGAGAGAGAGAGGGTGGAAGAGAGAGAGAGGGTGGGAGAGAGGGTGGAAGAGAGAGAGAGGGTGGAAGAGAGAGAGAGAGAGGGTGGGAGAGAGGGTGGAAGAGAGAGAGGGTGGAAGAGAGAGTGTGGGTAGAAGAGAGAAAGAGGATGGGAGAGAGAGGATGGGAGAGAGAGGATGGGAGAGAGAGTGGGAGAGGGTGAAAGAGAGAGAGAGGTGGAAGAGGGTGGAAGAGGGTGAGAGAGGGTGGAAGAGGGTGAGAGAGGGTGGAACAGAGTGAGAGAGGGTGAGAGAAGGTGAGAGAGGGTGGGAGAGAGAGGGTGGGAGAGAGAGGGTGTATAATATAATTCTTATGTATATGTATTATTATCTATTATGTGTGTCCATTCTATTTTTGTCTATATTGGCTGCTATTTGTATGTTTACACTCTTGCATTTTGGGCATGGCCTGTGCTATGACGCTGATGTGTCCGCCCCTTCCCCTCCCCTTTTGGGGACTATTTAATGTTGAGACTGTCTGTATTCATACACCCCTGAAGAAGTCCGAATACCCGGATGAAACGCGTAGGGTTATCTGAAACTGCGCAAAGACTCGTGAGCTGTGTGGAGCTTCTTGCCATTCCCTGTGAAACAGCTGTCCTTCCTTTGTAAAGACCATCGCACTGCTGCTGACTCCGTAGCCTGCCACCTCCCTTACCATTGGAGGAGAGCCGAGGAAGTCCTGTGACGTCAGGCGCTATTTGGATGCGGAAGAGACAGATCCTACCTAGATGTCTCGTGTGTAGCTGTACTATCGGCGTCGCTCCTAACCCAGAGTTGGTTACACTGCTATTTATTATCGTGGAGCATGTGAGTGAATTGTAGCTCACTGCTCAAAGGATTTTTTGTTTATTAAACTGTATTGTACTATGATCTTTTCTCTTTTCTTTTAATATATGTTGTTCTGATTCCTGTGAACTACCATTCATCCACGAGAGGAGTTCTTGCGCTTTGTGTACTCCGGCTGTTGCCTACTGAGGGATTGAGAAATTCCACACACCAGCAGCATCTCCTCTTTGTGATATTAATTTATTTAATTATTTTTTTTGTGATATATTATTGGGTTTGCGCTTACTTTTTCTTGCACCATTTCTGTTTATCATTGTTAGCTGCACCCGAGTATATTATATTATATATATATATATATTTATATATCTTTAGCACTTCACTATATTGTGTATTATTATTAATTTTTCACATTATTTATCATATATTTGGTTTCACTGTCACTAATTTTTATACACTTAATATGGCTGATGCACCTTGTAATGTTTTTTCACAAAGGAATCTTAGACATCTCAATCTCCATCATATTTTTGATTGTGATGATATATCTGATGTAAATGATCACATGGATACTCCCCCTGAGGAGGACCTGTCCCCTCATTTCGTTGAGTTAGAAAAATATTTATTTTCTGAAACAAGGAAATTATGTAAATTTAAAATGTAAACGCATCCCACGAGGCTTGCGCATTTCTAAGCAGCCTACGTGTTACTTAACTGACCAAGTTTTTTTTAGATAAATGGAACACTATTATTGATACTTGTTCTTTTGAATTAATGGTACTCCTTGTTTCTACCCATAATTTTTTTTTAGACACTTTGGATAAATCAATCAATGACCTTCAAACTAAACTAGAACCATTTGTGGTCCACCCGAGACCACCGCGTTAGTAACGGGGTCGCTGAAAAAAAAATGGCCGCCGCATCAGTGCTACCGCGTCCGCCGGAGGGGGAAAGCTGAGAACTCTCGCAGCGTTCCCAGACCCGGTGGGGCAGCGGCAACCGCACAAATCTCTTACCTGGCATTTGGCAGCTCTGCTCCCGGTGTCTGTCAGTGTTCAGAATGCCCAGCATATCACTGCTGTGTAACGATGGCAGTGCTGCCAGCATATCACTGCTGTGTAAGGATGGCAGTGCTGCCAGCATATCACTGCTGTGTTACGATGGCAGTGCTGCCAGCATATCACTGCTGTGTGTGTGTGTGTGTGTGTGTGTGTGTGTGTGTGTGTGTGGTGTGTGTGTGTGTGTGTGTGTGTCAGTGTGTGTTTAAAACCTCAGCAGTAGAATAAAAAATACAGAAAATGCACAATTGTACAGTATTAACACTTTTATTGATGCATTCTATCAAGGGTTGTCTGTTTCACTACATCTCTTTTCTTCTTTTTGACGATTTCAATGATTCGTTTTAATTGCAAAATTGTAATTGAATCGACGTTTTCTGACTCTAGAAATTTAAGTCCTGTTTGTAATCCCACTAGCGCCTCTGTGATCTTTGGTGGCGGCTCTGGTTCCTCGTCCTCATCGTCTTCTGTATTATCCAAATCAGTATTTTCACTGCTAAGGCTTTGAATGATTTCTGAGTCTGTCATATGTTCATGAGTAGGACAGCTGCTGTCTTTAGGTTCACGCAAACGATTACTCTTCAGTCCAACGTCTGTTTCTATGGATTTTACTGCATCACAAAGTTTCTCCTCCTCCTTTTTCCATCTGAGAACTGTAGACTCATTCAGTCCTAGGTCTCTAGCCACTTTGGTTTGCGTGACTCCAGATTTTATTCTGTCAGCGCAGCAATTTTTTCTTGAACAGTAAACCTCTTACGTTTGGTTGAAGTTTCCGTCATTTCTACCTGCCAGGGGTCTTCAGTATTCTTTCCTAGTGTTGAAAACCTGAGGCTTTTAACAACTGATCTGGAGGGCTTAAGTACAGTACCTGAGTACAGTATGTACAGTATTTTACTAGCTCTCAGACAGGACAGTGTGTTGTAGGATAACAATGACAGAGATAACCATGAGCAGAGGGGGTCAGAGGTTTGTTTAGGTGTCACTTTATTACAATGTTTTATTCTATTTTACATACTTTTTGTTGTATTATATATGTTATCACTTCATTTGTGTTGCTTATTATTCAATTTTTAATCCTTTTAATAAACTTTTATGTAATGTTTATGTTGAACATTTAGTGCATCTCCATGGTTACTGGTGTCAAATGACCCCGCGGGGTCACGTTGCAATGCCGTGACGTCACATGACCCCGCTAGGACAGTACACGCCGGAACCGCAGATGAGCAGGGGGAACAGGCAGCCCACATCTCACAAGCCGCACACACGGCATGCACGATACACGTGCACGGTGCACGTGCATGGCATGCACAGACGGCCATGGCGCGCGCACACACGGCCCTCAACGCTCAGCCCTCACCGAGTGCAGCGAGTGCACAGAGCGCCCACAGAACACCGTGTGAGCACTGTGTTTGAGAAGAGGGTTACTGTGAGTAGGGAGGGGAGTTACTGTTTGAGCAGGGAGGGGGGTTACTGTTTGAGCAGGGGGGATTTTGTAAGGAGGGGGGGGCTGTGAGCAGGGGGGGGGATGTTTTGTCCCAATTTTGCCCAACCACCCCAAAATAAAATTAAATTTTTTTTTTTTTTTTAATTTTTTTAAAAATAATTAAAAAAAAACTGGAGCCACGTGAAAACCGCGTTATAACCGAATTTGCGTTATAACGGGTCATGCTATAATGGGGTTAAGCTGTATCTGTTTTATTGACCCCAAACTTGCAGGCCTTACATTTATCACACTTAAAAAAAGCCTTTAGGTTTTTCAGGTAACCATGACTGACTTCCAGATTTTAACTTTTTCCTTAAGGCACTTGGTGCTAAGCTGTCTTTTAGGTTTCTCGCCTTCGTAAAAACTACTTGGGGATGTTCTGGCAGGTATTCTTTTAAAATTGAATCCTGCTTTAGAACATGCCAGTGTTTACGAATGATGTTTTGTATTTGGCGAGATTCCCTATTAAAATGGGTGATAAAAGGTATATAGTTAACGTCTCTCTTTTTACCTTGGGAATTCCTAATAGACTGCTTTGATCTAGTATTAGAGCTTTATTTTTGGCTTTCTCAATTGTAACTGGATTATAATTTTTTTCAAAAAATCTTTGTTCCAATACTTTTGCTTGTTCTTGAAAAGTGTTAACCTGAGAACAATTTCTTCTAATACGTTGAAATTGTCCAAATTGTCCAAAGGGGACACTTTTAAGCCAGTTTTCATGATGACAGCTGGAATTAAGAATATAGCTATTACAGTCTATATTCTTAAAATGGGTTTTTGTCTGTATGGTGTTATTTTCAATGTATATCAACAAATCCAAAAAAGGAATGGACACTGAACTGTGTTTCTGTAAATGATAAGATGTAATTATTATTATTAATATACCACAGAAACTTTAATAAAAGAGATTCAGAGCCATTCCAAATAAAAATAATATCATCGATGTAGCACCGCCATAGGAAAAGGTTTGCGTCATAGGGGTTGTATTGATGAATAACCTCCTCTTCCCAGAAAGAGGTTTGCATTGCTAGGCGCAAACCTTGTACTCCTGACGAAGCTTGGAGACAAGCGAAATGCGTTGAGTGAACAGCAGCAGTCCAGAAGTGCACCCTGAACCCCCCTGAACCCGCGTGGACAAATCCTGCGATCGATCGCAAACTGGAAGTGACGTGTCGCGACCTCGGGAGTGGGGCTGACGGCGAACACTGAAGCTGCGCATCTATAATTTTACGTGTCTATGCACATAGTGCAAAATGTGAGTGCAATATTTATTGCTTTATAAATACATTTACAGTGAACATGCAATGTTGCACTAAGAGTGTCATCTCTTTTCATTGAGGGTTTGTCCTGCTGAAGCCTGGTACTTCATGTCAAGCAAGTCTTCCATACTACATACACTGGCGACACACTTTATTCGAGCTCGGCTAGTCCCACGAATTCGGGTATACCCGGGTTTATTGAGGTTTGTGACTGTTTTCTGCCCGAGTGCATTGAGGTATTTTCCAGGCAGGGATTGAAGCATTTTATTCCCGCTGGCTGCAATACTGCACAGTATATATATATATATATATACTGCATTACAATTCATGAATTTATGCCATCTGGTAGACACGCGAAGCATTGCAGCCTATTAAATCCTAATCATTATCATTTAACAGATCAGCCGCCCGTCAGCCAGGCATGAACCCAGGCTGGGAAGGCAAACGCAACGGGGCTTGTCAGAGGTGAGGAGCGGCGCATTCCAGGTATCTGCCAGGTACAAACTGGGTATTTGCTCGAATAAAGTGTGTCGGTGCAGTATACACTGCTGGTATTTCATTGAGAAATTGTGAGTCCCCACTTGTGATTTTTGAAGCTGTTTTTCCTGTAGAACACACTACACTATATATACATATATTTTTTTCCACATATGGTGACATCTGCGCTTCCCACAAGTTTCTTTCTGCAATCAACAAAAGGAGGAATTGGATCTTCTCCTTCAGGGTCAAGCTGCGAAGTTTACTGGTTTACTGTACATATTTATTCACATATATTATTCACTTGATTTATTAAGCACTTTTTAAGCACTTATTAAGGTTTTATCACTGCACCTCTATTAGAAGCGCCTCACCCCCCCCCCCTTTTTTGCAAACCTTGAACCCATGGTGGTGCCACATAACTGCAAATAAAAATCGTCTTCAAAAATAAAATGGTTGTGTGTAAGAATTTATTTCCAGGATAAATTCTATCTGATCTTGATCCAATTTATTTTTCTCCATCAAGATCTTTCTGATGGCATCACAACCCTGGGAATGGTTTATAACTGTATATAAAGAGCACACATATGTACAAAGTATAAATTCCTCCTTACATTCAATTTCTTGAAGTAGATGAATTATATGAGTAGTGTCTTTCAAATGTGAACTGAAATCTATTACATAGCTTTGGAGGAATGTATCTATGTACATAGATAAGTTAGATGTAGCGGACCCAATACCCGATATAATCGGTCTTCCCGTGGTCGTATGGAATATTTTTGTGATTAAAGTAGAAAAAAAAAAAAATTGAATTTTCGGAAAAAGGACATTTAAAAACTTCAATTCCTGGTCATTTAGTATCCCCTTATTGAGACCTCTATTTAGTAATATGCCCAGCTCTTGTACAAATACTCTGGGTGGGTCAGTAGTCAAACGTCTATATGAGATGGGATCACCCAATAGGCGTAATGACTCCTCCATGATAACAGTACTGTACCTCCGCCCTTGTCGGCGGGCTTTATTACTATGACAATTCTTTCTGACAGATTTTTAAGTTTTTGACTCAGTTCTTTCTGACTTAAATTCCTCTTTTTTGAGGGTTTATTTTCAATTTTATCAAAGTCATTCACAATCAAGTGATATGTGGGGCGCACGACTCGCCCCCTAAGGATCATAATTTTAGAGTATATGTGCAATATAGGTATTGGTCTGGAAACTAATAATGTATCTCTCCATTTTAAAAGATGTCACCGCTCTGACCCCTCTGGTTTAAGATATATCGGTATAGAGCAAGTGTCTGCCCACTGGAGGGGGGAGATAGAACTTTAGCATTATCCAAGAGAGAATCTTTTTGGATACACCGCTTAAGGACATTAAAACCAGGAGGCCTAAATGTCGATGTTGACATAAATGCCTTTCTGGTTTAATATTATCAAATATGTAATGATATGTGGTTTTATTAATTTCTGGTCTATAATACCCCTCATTTTTATAATTTGAAATATGTCTTCTTATATGTTGTTTTTATTTATCTGTGTTTTAATTACTTTTATCTTCTTCTTATATTTTAGCTATCCACGCTACAAGAAATTCTTTATTAGCCATATGAGTTCCTTGATTACTTGTATATTGGTTAAAAATAGGATTTTTTAATCGTACCTGTCTGTCAGTGCTGGTCTGCATAGTTGCTATGCAAACACAGTTGCAGACATAAGCATGGCAGAGGGTAAATCTTATATAAATGACTTTTGTATAATTAACAAGATTCTGTATGTAACTTAATCTTTTATTATAGTGTCATTTTGTATATAGGACACAATTGTGACAATTTGTAATGAATATAGTGTTATTATGTTGCACATTTTGTGTATATGACATTGTTGAGGGTATTTTGTTTCTGCATGTGTCAATCATACGGATATACCCAAGGTGTCACCATTGAGATAAGCAACACTGCCAATGTAGCTAATTGGGGTAGACACGTGCATATACAAGCATATCCTGTTAATAGGAATACTACAGTATGTTATATGTTTAAATCGCTATTATATGCTTTATCTATAGCGCAAACACAATATTAGTACGATCAAACACATGATAACGTGTAATAGTGACGTCGGACGTAATGACGTCACAAGTAGCGCGTCGCAATTGGGAATCAAGGCGGTGGGCTATTTAAGGGCGGGAGACACTGGAGGACATTAGATTAGCCCCTGAGCACTACTAAAGGACACTTTGTTGGAGGCATTCATATCGGAGGACTGCATCATTCAGCCCAGTGGATGCTGTTTCGGCCGTGGAGCAGAAGCTGCTGCTGTTTGGAGTGCTTTCCGTCCAATTGGCCCAGGGTGGTCTGAATGCTCACCACAAAGACACTTACAGTTAGGTACGGAAATAATTGGACACTGACACAATTTTTATAACTTTGGCTCTGTACGCCACCACAATGGATTTGAAATGAAACAACCGAGATGCAAAAGAAGTGCAGACTTTCAGCTTTAATTCATGGGGTTGAACAAAAATATCATATGAAATGTTGAGGAATTGCAACCATTTTCATACACAGTCCCCTTATTTCAGGGGCTCAAATATAATTGGACAACTTAACACAATCATAAATAAAATGTTAATTTTTAATACTATGTCGAGAATCCTTTGCAGGCAATGACTGCTTGGAGTCTGGAACGCATAGACATCACCAAACGTTGGGTTTCCTCCTTTGTGATGCTTTGCCAGGCATTTACTGCAGCTGTCTTCAGTTGTTGTTTGTTCGTGGGTCTTTCTGCCTTAAGTTTTGTCTTCAGTACGTGAAATGTATGCTCGATCGGGTTGAGATCAGGTGATTGACTCGGCCATTGCAGAATATTACACTTCTTTGCCTTAAAAAAGGGTTGCTTTCACAGTATGTTTTGGGTCATTGTCCATCTGTAAAGTGAAGCGCCGCCCAATCAACTTTGCTGAATTTGGCTGAATCTGAGCAGACAATATATCCCTATACACTTCAGAATTCATCCGGCTGCTTCTGTCTTCTGTCACATCATCAATAAACACTAGTGACCCCATGCTATTGTAAGCCATATATGCCCATGCCATCACATTGCTTCCACTGTGATTTACAGATGATGTGGTATGCTTCGGATCATGAGCCGTTCCAAGCCTTCTCCATACTTTTTCCTTCCCATCATTCTGGTACAGTTTGATCTTAGTTTCATCTGTCCAAAGAATGCTGTTCCAGAACTGGGCTGGCTTTTTTAGAAATTGTTTTGCAAAGTCTAATCTGGCCTTTCTATTCTTGAGGCTTTTGAATGGTTTGCACCTTGTGGTAAACCCTCTGTATTTGCTCTCGTGAAGTCTTCTCTTTATGGTAGACTTGGATAATGATAAGCCTACCTCCTGGAGAGTGTTCTTCACTTGGTTGGATGTTGTGAAGGGGTTTTTCTTTACCATGTTAAGGATACTACGATAATCCACCACTGTTGTCTTCCGTGGACGTTCAGGCCTTTTTGTGTTGCAGAGCTCACCAGTGCGTTCTTTTTTTCTCAGAATGTACCAAACTTTTGATTGTGCCACTCCTAATGTTCCTGATATCTCTTTGATGGGTTTTCTTTTTTTTTTGCAGCCTAAGGATGCCCTGTTTCACTTGCATTGAGGGCTCCTTTGACCGCATGTTGTGGGTTCACAGCAACAGCTTCCAAATGCGAATGCCACACCTGGAATCAACTCCAGACCGTTTACCTGCGTAATTGATGATGAAATAACGAAGGAATAGCCCACACCAGTTCATGAAACAGCTTTTGAGTCAATTGTCCAATTACTTTTGGTCCCTTGAAAAAGAGGGGGCTACATATTAAAGAGATGTAATTCCTAAACCCTTTCTCTAATTTGGATGTGAATACCCTCAAATTAAAGCTGATAGACTGCACTTTAAGCCCATATTCATTATTTAACTCTAACTTGAATTTATTTTGGTACACAGCAGAAATAACAAAACTTGTATCAGTGTCCAATTATTTCCGGACCTAACTGTATGTAAGTGCAATATTTTGTGTTTTTTTAATAATAAAGCAATATTACACTATTTTTGCTTTTCTCCTTGTATATGCGGATTTCCCCTCCCCTATGGGACATTTATTTTATTTATAAAATATTTTACCAGGAAGTAATACATTGAGAGTTACCTCTCATTTTCAAGTATGTCCTGGGCACAGAGTTAAGACAAATAATACATGGTTACAAATACAGTTACATAAATGAGCAGGGCATTATATTCAAGACATTGCATGCACAGTTAAAGATAATATATATTATGGGCGTATGAAACAGTTACAGACCAGATTAAAATATGTGATAGCCTTAGATTTGAAAGAACTTAAACTGGTGGTGGATGTAAGAGTCTCTGGTAGGTTGTTCCAGTTTTGGGGTGCAAGAGACGGAGGAGCGGCCTGTGTTGATTTGGAGAACCTGTCTGGATGCAATCAAAGTTGGTCACCTGTGTTGATTTCTAGTACCTGTCTGTCACTTGTAATAACCACACTGCCTGAATATCACGTTAAACATGTGAGTGTATAATCTGCAGAGTCTAAAATAAGGATTCTATATCTCTGAAAAAGACATTGTTGCACTATTTTGTGTTTTTATTTTCTTTCATGTCCTGATGAAATTTGTGCACCTGCTGTTCTTCATCTTTAACTGTTCATGCAATGTCTCGTATATAATGTATACCCTGTTCACTTATGTAGCTATGTATTTGTAACCATGTATTATTTGTCACCATAACTCTATGCCCAGGACATACTTGAAAACGAGAGGTAACTCTCAATGTATTACTTCCTGGTAAAATATTTTATGAATAAATAAATATGATGCCCATGTTAGGGTGCTCAAAGCAGCATTGTGTGGAGTGAAAAACAATTGGGGTCCATATTTTTTTAGTTTAAGCTGCAAAACACAAAAATGCTTTGAGGAGCCAGAGATACACGTACACGTATAGCTATTGTGTACATTGTGCTCTACCATAAGACACGTTTTGGTGCTGGAAGACACTTTACAGCTAGAGATGGGCAAATTTATTTAGCAAATTTGGATCCGCAGCATATTGGCCAGTTCCGTTGGTGTGCGTATTTCCGCGAATCAATCTCAAAAAGACCAATTCGTTTTTTGATGATTATTTTTATTATTATTTCCAATTCAATCCATGAATTCTGTAAACATTAATGGATTTGTAGAATCCAATCCGTGGATTCAGCAATCCGTTAGCGAATTTAATAATAGAATATTAACAAAAAATCTTCAAAAATAAAACAGTAACAGAATATTGGAGCAGTAGGAAAAAGGTCAAATAGCCACTAATGCTACTGTAGCTGAATCATAAATAGGAATTGCCACCATCAGAGACATTAGTCCTAGCAGTAAATCACCCAGAAACTGGATTGCTCCACTGCTAATAATGTTTCCTATACCCCACAAGCAGGCATTTGCTGAATTTACAAGGTAAAAGAACATAGTTCAATGATAGTGCTCTAATGACCTTAGATGTTAAACGGAGACAGCTTGTAAATAAAGACTGTCTCGCACATAGTTGCGCAACGTCACTTCCTTTTTAGTAGCACGGCCGCGTCACTTCCGGTTTCCGATCACGACGGCTGATTGCAAATTTAGATAATTGGCATCCCTATAAGAGGAGGAATAAGGCACACCTACCTGTACTCTCTGACGAAGCGCCGCACAGGCGTGAAACGCGTAAGAGACGGAGGTTTCTTGCACCCATCCCTGTCTGCACTATGATGTGTGAATAAATATCTTTTTTACCATACCGCTGCTGTCCCATGGAGTCCTGTTTCTCTGCTGTGCTCTGCATCTCTGCATCCGTGGTTACCTGATTTGCTGAATTTACCTCTAAATTTCCATTGGCACAGATATTTGACATGCCCTCTGATTCCCTTTATGAGACACTAGTTTGAGGTTTCCATGGACCAGTTCAAATATTTTCCTGACAAATTGTTTTATCCTGTTTAACTGTCTTGCCCTGTTTTTAAACTTGTTTCCCTTGAATTGTGGCCTGTCCAGCCACTCTTTTGTCTTGTCCATTTGGTACAGTACAAGGCTAGCTGCTAAACTGACTGTGGCCCATCTGATTAATCGTCTACTTCACTGCTACCATACTTTTCACACCTTGTAGATTCTTGCTTGGGGCATTAGGGAGGAGTTCTGTACATGACCAAGAGATGGACATCTACTGTAGGTTCCTTTTGTCTCTTTAATTGATATCTCAGATCTGCAGGTAAGCAACTTTTAAAGAACATTCATTTATTTCCTGCCTAGGAATGTGCTGGAACATTATATGGAAGTGTCAAATATCCATGAGTCTCTTATAACTAGATAAAATACAATGACTGTGCCCAAGTTAAAGTACTATTTGTACTGTGAACATATTTGGAATAATATTTCATGAGGTTTCTTGAAACTGCTCATGAAGAAAAAATATATAGCCTGAATTAGGAATAATGACAGATCGATTATTGCGGTCAACATAGGTACTTTCTGCTTAATTCACTCCCTTAAGCATGTTTGTACAAATTTTGCACTATAACATAATATTTATAGTTCTTAACAAAACCATGATTTAAAATATATACTTTTATTTGGTTAGTAACTATTATTTAAATCTATTGTACCCTAGCAATGCGATTTAACACTTTCCCCTTTATAATATTTCAATGATTTCAATAGTTTCATTTATCAGTGAAGAAAAGTCTCCTGAGTATTATGTTTTTATTTCTTGGATCTTACATTACTGAAAATGCAGCAGTCTTTTAACAATGCCAACTATTGCACTTTAAATGCTATGCATTATGTATTTTAAATGACTCCAGATGAAGTTCCATGGTAGTCATAAATTTGCAATCTAAAGTTTTGCCAAATAGAAGATCTATGTCAGATACATTTCCAGTTGATTAACCTGTATTTTTTGTTTGTGAAGGTAGAAAAAGTTTTAAATGGCTATAAAGGAGGAACCGAAATTAATGGAGAGAAAAATAGATCCAGAAATAAGACGATTGCAAGAACACTTTACTCCATGGAGCCTATTTATTAAATAGTGGCAAGTGCATTTGTAAGTCAAAACAACCTAATGGATTTGCATCTCGCTATATTCATTAGAAGGAGCCACTCACCCAGTTACATCCTTACTGATCATCGGAACTTGGAGTTTATTAAATCAGCAATAAGACTTTCTACCGGTGGGCGGAATTATTTTCACAATTCAATTTCCTGATTTATTACAGTCACGGTTCTAAGAATGGTAAAGCAGAAACTGTTTTCAGGTTTCCTAATTCTTCCTCAATTTCTGAACGTGAAGAAACAATTCTGCCTAAAAAAAGATGACTGGGGACTTTCCCAAACTGCCTGTTTGTTCCAGAAAGCATAAGATTGGAGATGATGGGGCCTATTTTAGTAGCTTCAATGATATCACTGACTAATTGAACATTTTTGCATGACCCTACCTCACAGTCTTACTTTTGTGTTATCGCAGTATTCAGAAAGAGTTATCACAAGTGAGAAACTGTGAGGTAGGAAAACAAAGTAATGAAGGGGTTAACCCCTCCTGCTACCAAGGCGAGAGGCCTAAGCACCCACCCCAGGGTGACTACCCCTTTCACCTGTCCCCTCTACCTCCGATAAACATTCAAATACAAACAGCATTCTAGCCAATATAACCATTGCCAGTGTGTTTACCGATGCCCTCAATGGGAGCACAGATAACCCCAATGGAAATGAATGGGCACCCAACTACCCAGCACTCTACCCCTAACACATACAGTACAGTAATGTGTAAAATCCCTATTATCCAGATCTGGATAATAGAGCATTTTCCCATTCAAAATAAAACATTACCCAGTCAGCACAAAGTAAATTAAAGTAGTACTTACTCCTGCCAGGATGAAGGCCACCATCATACTCATCTACATCCTCCTAGTCTTCTGTGGGCAGCAACATTCAAATAAAAAAACTGACTACTGGCCACTAACCCCTCAATGAACTTAACGGTCAGTAACTTCTATAGTAATTTAGGGGTTAACCCACCCCGATACCCAGTGGTCGACAAATCACCAAAAAATCTACTCGCCACACAAAAAAATCTACTCGCCACCTAGTACCAAACGTGTGCTGCTTGGGCCAATAGGAGCTCGCCACGATGTTAAATCCACTCGCCCGGGGCGAGCAAATGTATAGGTTTGTCGAACACTGCCGATACCCATCCGGGAGGCCTAACCACCCTCAATGGGGAAATACCCCCACCACCACAAATACAAATGGGCAAACGCACTAGTAGCCAAAAATGGCTAATAGCACATTTGCCCATTTGTTTGCAAAACAAAAGAAATACACAATAAAATAACATTGGCATAACAGTACAATACATTACACTTGCCAATTAACCCATTGATTGTAACTTTGGTAAACCATGCCCACAGCCATGCAACTTAAAAAAAAAACCCATAAAAATAAAATACATTACGAATAAATAAAAACAGCATTTGCCAAAAAAATGCTTTGATTGTCACTGTGCTAATCTGTACGCTGAAAGGGGCATAGATAAAAACATTGGCAGTCAATGGGCATCAAAAAAAAAGAATTCACAATAAAATAAAATACAATCAATGTATTTCTTACATTTGCCGGGATTCCCCCTCATCGTCCAACTGCTGCACCAACTCGACCCTTGACGCAATGCTCCTCGTCACCTTGATGCCCAGAAGTCTATTATCCTCTGTTGAGACCCATGTGAGAAGTCTTCTTTCCTTTCTTTTCTTCTTTTTTCTATACAATTCTTGTAATCCAAAGAGTCCCAGAGATGTTGATCCCACAGCTTGTTGGACTCAAATGAGATGTGATGTCACATTTTATTAAAGATGGAACACCCCCAATCCGATTGGTTTGTATACCTTGTGACAGGTTCCATTATTTTTAAAGATGTGACATCATCTTAAAAGGGAGGGAAGCCAAGCAATCAGGTAGCATATGTTTCCCTCCCTTAAAGATGACATCACTTAAGCAACAAAAAAGAAAAAAGAAGCCATCACATTGTACACCAATCAATCTGATTGGTAGACATACCATGGGATGAATTTATGTATCTGTGTCTTTGGACAAAGCATTAGTAAATCAATACATCTTGCTTGTTTTGGCCCTCAGTTTCTACTTCTACATTACAAAGAGAAATACAGGGAATGTTTATCAAGAGCATGCAGCTGTCTTGTTTGGGACATTTTACAGCTCTTGCTATTGTATGAAAGACAAACTGAGAACAATAAAAGTAAATAAAGATTACAACTAGCATAGTGAGTTAACTCTCTCAGTACTGGAACAGCTCATATAAGAAGGATAAAGCTAGCAGATTATATTAACCCTTTCAATCCCTGCGACTTTTAGAGCTGACATATAATTTTAACCACCCCTTCAAACCCTCCTTTTGTTCTAAAAGAACAACCATCTGACCAAACCCATTTATTCTTCTGCTCACCACTCAGGAGAGGAAAAACTCCCGGGGAAGAAACCTCCAAGAGACGATGGGTGTGCAGAAACCTATCTCTTACTAGGTATCTCGTGTGACGATTAGAGATGAATATATGGGTGGTCTTAGTCCCCAGATTATAGCTATTATAATAGGTAACCACATGGCAAGTATTAGGAGCATGCTGACGGGTCCAGGATGGGTGGACCACGGGAACCAATTGGTGCGGTCTTCACACGGCTTGCGTGTATCCATGTTGGGCTGTCTTCTGTCAAGATTGCAGTACGGGTGACAGCGATGATGGTGGTTGGTTTGCCGAAGGGAGGATCCAGCGTCTTGTTTTTGAACAGTTGCTTGACCAGGACCGTGTCACCTGGTTTGAAAGGTGTGTTGGCGTACCTGTGGGACAAGGAAGATACATAGATACATCACCATAGATGCCATTCATCTTGTCAACAAGGTATATTACATATTCCTGTATTATACAATTCAGGTCGCCCTTTGTTTTTTGTACACCATGAATCTTTGTCCATGGGGTATGGAATGGCCTACCCATTAAATGGGGAGAGTCCGGTGGTCTAATTAGGGGTCATTCGTATTTCCGCTTGTACAACGGGCAGGTGATCTGGCCAATTATGGAAAGTCCCTCCGGTACCTTTCCTAATCTTATCTTTTAATGTGCGGTTAGTCCTTTCCACTTGGCCTGAGGATTGAGGATGATATGGAATGTGGAATTTCCAATCAATGCAGAGCATGTTACAGATATGCTGGGAAAGCTTTGCCATAAAAGGGGTTCCCTTATCGCTATTGATAGTTAAAGGGCATCCGAAACGAGGGATAATTTCTTTGCACAAAATCTTGACTACCGTCTTGGCATCTTCCTTAGATGTAGGAAATGCCTCTATCCATTTAGAAAACTGATCCACAATAACCAGTAAGTACTGCAAACTTCACTTAGCCTTGGGCATGTGTGTAAAATCATTCTGTAACTGTTGCATAGGGCCCTCAGGGGGTGGCAAATGTTCGTGTATTCCGTGAATGGTGCCTGTGGGGTTGTTCCTTGCACATGTGAGACATCGCGATAATTGTGTTTCCACCAATGCAGGTAAATCTTTCATAGCGAAACGAGATTGAATATTTTTACATGTCTGCTTTTTACCAATATGACCAAAACCGTGAAACTGGCTGATGAAAATGGGGGCCGCTGTCCGCGGTATCCCTACCTTACCCTCCTTGTATGACCATAGAGAATGTTCATCGATGGTGAGACCCTCCTTTTTCCAGAAAGTGACATCATCCTCAGAGGCCAAAGCCTGTAAGGAGGAAACATCGAACTCAGGAATCGGGGCAGTCATAACCAGCGACACCTGCATAAAGTGAGACGTGTCATACTGGGTGTGAATATGATCCAACAATGCGGTCTTCTTAGCAACTGTGTCAGCCAAATCATTGCCTCTGACCACATTGGTATCTTCAATGCTATGTCCCTTACACTTGACAATTGCCAGTATGGTAGGGAGTACCATGGCGTCCAGAAGGTCAGCGACAAACTGGGCATGTGAGATACCTTTACCATCGGCAATGGTGAAGCCGCGGTTTTTCCATATGACACCGAAATCATGGGCCACGCCAAACGCATACCGAGAGTTGGTGTATATGGTAACATCTCTACCCTTAAAAAGTTTACATGCCTGTGAAAGGGCTACCAATTCAACAGCCTGTGCAGAGACAAAAGGGAGAGCATTAGCCATCAGGACAACATCTGGTAACTGAACAATTGAGAATCCTGTTAAATATACACATCCATGGGTTTGGAACACGACCCATCGACAAAAACAACTTCACCATACTCTAGGGGAACAGAGAATAAATCTGCCCTAGGTGAGGTCTCTATGCTAATAGTCGTCAAACAATCATGAGTCCGTCCATCTATAGTCAGATCAGCAGGGTCAGTCTGTGACAAAAGTTTCTGCAGAAGGACGGCGGGACCTGAGTGAGAAGGATAATACTTGATAGGCAGATTGGAGGTAGTAGCTAAAATGGTTTCATAACAAGATCTGCATTGTGCAGTTATGTGTTGTGTAGTGAGGTTGTTGAGGACTTGTATGACCGAATGTGATGTGTGCAGATCAAGTGTGTGGGATAACACAATAGATTGTGCAGCTTCGACCATCATGGCACACGCAGCTACTGTTTTTAAACATGCCGGCATTCCCTGGACCACTAGGGGTAAAACTTTTGAATAAAATGCCACCGGTCTATAGCCGCAGCCGTGTTCCTGAGCAAGGACACACGCCACTGTCAAACCACCTTCAGTACAATAAAGGTGGAACGGTTGCTGGTAGTTGGGAAATCCCAGTGCAGGACCAGAGTAAAGAGCAGTCTTGTGAGCATAGAATGCACCATGCATAGCTGATGTCCAAATAATGATATCTGGAGAGTCTTTGGGCGTAGCTTGTCTCAGAATGTGGTCAAAATATGAGCAATCAGGTATCCACTGTCGGCAATATGTAACAACTCCTAGAAAATACATTAGAGCAGTCTTTGTCTTTGGCTTGGGCAGAGCCACAATAGTCTGAATGTGGTCAGACGCTAGAGTTCTTTGTCCATGGGAGAGGCTGAATCCCAAGTACCGCACTTCTGGGAGGCAGAACTGGAGTTTCTTGAGGGACACCTTATGGCCTGTTGCATACAACCAGTAGAACAAGCTCAGTGAGTCCTGAATACATGAATCTTTGTCTTTGCTGCATAGCAGAAGGTCATCTGCATACTGCAAAAACACAGAGTTACAGGGCAGTGACCAGTGCTCTAGGGTTTTATGGACAACAGTTGAATAGGTCATGGGGGAGTCAACAAAACACTGCGGTAGGCGGTTCCACATATACTGACACCCTTTATACATGAAAGCAAAAAGTGGTCGTGTTTCAGGGCTAACCGGCACAGAAAAGAAGGCAGAAAAAAGGTCTGTCATTGTGAAATATGTGGCATCTGAAGGTATGCCAGTGAGGACTATGGGGGCAATAGGTTGTACCAATGTGTTAACTGCACAGAGATCTTGTATGAAACGCCATTGTTGACCTCCTGGTTTGGGGACAGGATTGACAGGAGTGTTGTATGGAGAAATGGTGGGGGAGATAATGCCTTTGGTTAGCAACTCGTGCACTATAGGGGCAATACATTTTTCCTTCTCAGCCGAGAGGGGATATTGTTTAAAATACACTGAGGAGGCACCAGGGTTAAGGGTAACCTCATACGGGGTACAATCGATGAAGCCAGTATCTGTGGATGAAGTGGCCCACAAATCAGGGGGAATCTGATTTAGGGCTGGGTGGGGAAAAGAAAAGTCATGTGTCGGGTCAGAGTCAGCAATCACTTGCATATAGCAGTGAGACAGCAAGTCGTCCAAAGGGATAAACTGCTGTTCCACAACAAGATCATGGCCTTTAAACCAAACATAAGACCTGCCATTGGCAGCTATGTATGCACATGTGGGGGTCAGATACAGACCTGTAATGTGCACTTCTTCTGTATGAGATGCAACTGAATGGTCAAGGAAATCGTCAAAATGGTCATATGCTAGAAAGGGTTTCTGAAATGTAATCCGTATATATGCATGTTCAAATTGGGCAAACTCATATGCCTTGTACAAAGTGTCCCTGACATTCTCATCAAACCTAAGGGACCGGACCATTCAGAATCTGAATAGAAAGATAACAGGGGAGAGGACCGAGAGAAAGATGGAGTAGCTAAACAATAAGGGGACTCACAAATGATTCCACCCTGCAAGTCCACAAAGAATGACATATGTAACCTACCCATCAGATCTCTTCCTAGCAAATTAACCGGAAAATTGGGATTATCAAAAAGGCATGAGATAATATCAGGGGGGTATTATCCCCAGCCGTGGCAGAGATTGTAAGAGGGGGTGTTACTTTGCATTCAATTGGAACCCCGCCTACACCGGTAGAGGACTCACTTGTGTTTGACACTGGCCCGTTGTACCCACTCTGAGAAATGGAAGACTTAGTTGATCCTGTGTCTACTACAAAATCATACATCTTGCCATCTACAGCAAGAGTAGTCAGAGGCAACGTTTCCCAGCGAGAGGACAATTGGGTAAGGTAACAAGCGAGGGGTTCTATCCTTTGGCACCCCTATTGTGGGTTGTTGTGTTTCCACTGCACCCGGAGATCATGACCTGCCAGAGGACCCTGATAATCTGGACGTGCCCACATAGGTTGATTAGGGTTATTGTGAATGTCAGTGTTTTCCCTAAGGTGTGGTACATCTTAGTAACCACCCTGGTTTTGAGGGGGTTGGGGACACTCTCGGTGCCAATGGCCAAAATTACCACAATTAAAACAAGCCCCATTATTTTGGGCTCTACCTCCAGACTGGTTACGTGGTCCGGCAAAATACCTTCTACCCTTATTTCTACCTCGTCCTCTTCCTCTACCCCTGCCCTCGTCAAAATACATACTTGCATTTTCTTTTTTTATTTACTTTATGAGGGGGAATAACACCTGCTGCATCTTTAATTCTGCACGCTTGCTCCAAATCAGATATTTTCAATTTATGCCAGTTGTCAACACACATCCGAACAGTTTGTGCATTGCCAGGTAGCATATTATTCATTGCATGTTGAATATACAATGGCCCAAGAGCGTCCTCTAGTGACAGACCACAATCATTCTTCCAACACTCTTTAAATCTCCTTAAAAATTCTGTGACTGACTCATCTGATTTCTGGACACAGGCTACAGCCTCTGAGATATCTTGCCTAGACCCATGTTCGTCAATCAGAACCTTTAAAACATCCACAACACGCCGATCAAATCTGCCTGTGCCCACACATTACCCTTTACATTAGTGGGTCTATCATAATCACTCTTTAGATTGTCACAACGCACGGACCATTTAATTCCTGCATGTTTAGTGAGTGTGTCTAACAGAAAAATAAAATCAGCCCCAAGCAAATTCATCCCCTTTGTACACCTTTTAAGATACCTTACTGCTGCTTCAGGGTGTTTAGTGGTATCAGGATAGTCTTTTGCCCATGCATTAAGAGTCATTATATCAGGGGGTTTAGTAATCAACTGGTCGCCCACAGTCATAAATAGCATTGTAACAACAGTGTCAACCTGGGCTGAAGGTGCCACATAATCGTCTATGGTTTGTAAGAGTCCTCTAGGACTGCTCATGGTCCACGACTTATCACTGCTCTTTTGATGGCTGACTGACTCAGTGAGACCAGTTTTAGAAGCAGCCAGTTGCTGAGCAGCTTGTATTTTAGCTCAGGTAACCTCACTAACAGAAGTGGAGAATATTTTTTGCGTACCCGAACCCGAAGGGGGTGGAGGGGTCTCACTGCGACTCACAGTCGGACTGGGATCAACACAGCGTGTTATTGCTAATTAAACATCCTCATCCGAAAAGGGTTCTTGAGATAAACTAGTGTACAGGGAAGATATATAAGGCGGTGGAGGTGCAGAGAACACAATTTTATCTGGTGACATTTCACACCCATATGGGGCAATTTTAACCCATGCATTGGCAGATTCCTGCATATATTTCATATTCCACTTTGGGTTGGGACCAAACCACAACCAGTCAGGATCCCCTAGACAAGTGCCTCTGAGCATCAACATATGAAAATTATCAAAGGCACCGTCTCTTGGAAACGGACTAGTGGGACCCATTGCTTCAGTCCAACCAGACAAATTGTCTACAAACGGATCAATATAATAATCTCCGACAATCTGTACAACAAATTCTTTGGGGCCTTGACCTGGTTTCGGACTATTTTTCTTAGTCTTTTTGTTAGTTTTATACTTAATAAACTCTGGTTTACCTCCCAAATTTTTACTAGAAACGAAACGATTGCAATACAAAGGAAACTTACAGTATACAGAAGATCTAAAAGAAAAAACTTATCACTGTAATCTTAACACTTAACACTTGTGCTCTACAATACAATACTTATACTCTATAATACAACATTTATACTCTATAATACAACACTTATACTCTATAATAAGTCTGCTGTGTCCGGGAGAGCGTAAACCAGTTTGATAAACAACAACAATTAGGGACTTAATACCCGTAATTGGTATCAGGGACTTTATACCCCAATAATATCAGGGACTTTATACCCTTTAAAACCTATCAGGGACTTTATACCCTGATATCCTACCAATAGGGATTCCCAGAGAAAAGGCAAGAAACAATAAATTAGAGTATACTCACCAACCCAGTGAAGATTTCACTGCTTGCCACCAACTGAAAGCGTTACTTTTATACTGTGGTAGGATTCACTTCACTCAACCTAGAGAGATTTGCACAGCACTGGTTTAGCAGTCTCCAAAACACAGACAAATACGAGCTCGGGAAGATAGGAGTCAGACAACAGGGCTGCTGCTTCCACACTTCAAAGTTTTATTCAGTTGTGCCCCGACATTTATACAGAAAACCAAGGGCATGTTAATACATAACATATCATGTTTAACAATGTGAGAAATAACTAGTTTCTGTAGAGGTTATGTATCTGTGTCTTTGGACAAAGCATTAGTAAATCATTACATCTTGCTTGTGTTTGGCCGGCAGTTTCTACTTCTACATTACAAAGAGAAATACAGGGAATGTTTATCAAGAGCATGCAGCTGTCTTGTTTGGGACATTTTACAGCTCTTGCTATTGTATGAAAGACAAACTGAGAACAATAAAAGTAAATAAAGATTACAACTAGCATAGTGAGTTAACTCTCTCAGTACTGGAACAGCTCATATAAGAAGGATAAAGCTAGCAGATTATATTAACCCTTTCAATCCCAGAGACTTTGAGAGCTGACATATAATTTTAACCCCTTCAGGCATGCTACCTGATTGTCTGGCTTCCCAGAGTGTTCCACTGGAAGTTTCAACTCAAGCCCATTGTGGATCATCCAGAATCTGCTCCTAGAGGAGGGGGTACTGTCAGGACCCTGCCTTCACAGCCATCCCCCCATGGCACTGGCACATCCTTGAATTCCAATTTTGTCTCTACCAAGATGGTCGAGATCCAAGGTCACTTTGCCTCAACCAAGATGGCCAAATCCAGGAAGTGCCCTCATCATGCACAATCTGCAAAAAGAGTCATGATGGAGACTGGAAATTGGCTACACAAGGCTTAGGTCTTTAAATAGCAGTCATTTGAACCAAGCTGGTGCCAGATTAAGGCTGGAGCTTACCTGGCCATAGTGGACAAGCCATGGGAGCCATGGGAGCATGCCTGAGGTCGTGCCAAGGGGTGTCACGGAGTTGGTTCTCCCTCATTGGGCGAACCACTCACGTTACTGTCTATCGCGCCAAGAAATCAGTTTGAACTGATTTCTTGTGCCATGCGCGCCCCCTCCCACTTTCATGCGCATGCCACATGGATGCGAATACTGCCTTAAGGCAGTCTGTTCACGTCCGCACGGTCTGCTGTACCATGGTCCCAGCCATTGGTGTCTGCTGCCCTGTGTGCCTGGATCCTGTTTGTATTCTTCTTTGTCTCTTGCCTGCTCTGACCCTTGCCTGGATTTGTACTTCTACCCTTGCCTTCCGTCTGTCCTGAACTTACCTCGACTACACTTTTATGACTGCGCTGATCTTGGGGTGTGACCCAAACATGCTACACTATACTATCCTTAGTTATGTTAACTTTATGTACTATCTGGGAGACACTACTCCTGATTTTGATTCCCTTATGCTTTATTATTTGTGTGGTTTCCTAGCAATTTGATCTTACCAGGAACAGCAATCACTACACTGCACACGGCCACGAACTTGAACCATGACCCCAACTACACTGCTGCACCCTGTCCTGGCCTTGACTTATGACCCAGATTATTCCTTCAATCAGGACTCAGCTTTTAGGCATGTGGTCAGTCCCCATATCCTGCCTCAACCCAGCGGGTCGACTTCCTGGTTTGAGACGAGAACCGACACACCCATTGTGCCATAAATGTAAAAACTTAGAATTGTAAAAGATCCTGGGGCTCCTTACATGGTCTGCTCTCCACCCGGACTGTATGACTATGTTTTCATACTGGATGGGCTATGTGTGTTGTGGCAAACTGCTCCCTTTATGTAGCGCTGCCGCTTGCCCAGGCTCTTCGTGACACAGACTTCTAGGTTTATATCAAAGGGGGACAAACACGTGTGTATACACACAAAGGGCACTCAGCCCTCAAACTTCAGTGGTTTATTCTTCCATTAGTGACACACATATTTTTGAAACACCATCAATTTAAGTCAAAACAAACTCATAAAAATAGCATCTACTCCTGTCAGGAGTCTAACTCACATTGATATCCCTATCTGCAATATTTGCTGGCTAAGCCAGTTACCAATTTAAAGTAACACATAGAGATAACATTGAGTCCTTAACTGTGAGATGGGGACAGCGTCCCATTAGATCCTCAGATGCTGCAACATGTGGGGGGGGGGGGGGGGGCGTCTACCTTGAACTGGATACTGGGGAGCAGCTGTTTTCCTCCCAACCGCCAGGCTCTAGGAGAGAGACTGGAGCAGTAAACCTCACTGCAATATGTTCATGTTTCTTAATTAGGAGAGCAGTTGAGGGAAACCAGAACAATTTTAAAGTCTGGTATAGACTTCCTATTCACCAGCCTTAGTGACTGTGAAACTGTGGAGCGGATCACTTCCATACTAAGGGGGTCATGCACTTAGCGGCGAAAAGTCACTTTTTGCCCGTTTTGCGCCCAAAATGCCTACCACGATTCAGTAAGCCCAGAGAAGTTGGAGAAAAGCAAAAAAAAACGCCAAGTTTTTCGGTGTTTTTTTTTCCGCCAGGGGCGCGGAGAAAAGGCACTTTGAAAAGGCACTTTTGCCGCTACTCGCCATGTTTTCAATCCCGCTCAATTCTAGTAGCCCCGCTCTAGCAGCTTTGTGCCGCTACTCGCCGCTCTAGAATGGAGATTTTCACGCCAATCCGTCACGGCAACTCAAGTTGGCAAGTTGGTGAGGGAGAAGCATCGGCAAGGGCGGAAGGGACTTAGAAAAAATCAGGCCTTTTCCTGCCTGGGATTGATGCCGGGTGTCTCCACAGCTGATACCCATTAATACCAGGACCAGAGCCCCCCGGCATGATCCGAGGCAGGAAAAATGCATTTACAGCCCACTTCATTACCTTAGCGGCTAATCGCTAAGGCAATGAAGGGGTTAACCAGCCGTGCCAGGTTTATTGTGGGTAGCGGGTTGGGTGAAGGGGGGTATTTGGCCCTTGGTGGGTGTTTAGGGCTTGCAGGGGGGGTTGCGGGTGGACTTAACCACTTCATTACCTTAGCGGTTAATACCGCTACGGTCATGAAAGGGTTAAGCCTTCCCGCTACCCCGCCGCAAGCCCTAAACACTCACCGTTGGGGCTAATACCCAGTTTGCCCACCCCCGCTACCCACAATAATAAGAATACACACACAACAGCCCCACAATAAAAAAAAAAATTAAATATAGATACCCCCCTAACATACAATACATACAGTATATGCACAGCAATGATACTATAGGCCAGCGGTGGCCCTCGGGTGTTCCGCCAAGGCCTGCAGTACCAATTCTGTGCCCCCCAAAAAATTAAAAAATACATAAATACTTTTACATAAATACACCCCCCCTAACACAAACAGTGTAGTAATGTGCAAAATTACTATTATTCACATATGGATAATAGTGAATTTGCCCATTTTAAATACAGTACATAAAGCACAATAAATACAATAAATACATACATATAGCACACACCCATGTCCGGCTGCCACGGTGAAGGCCATCCTCATCTTCATCACCATCCATGCCCTCCTCCGATGCTGCAAAACATAAACAAGAATAACAAAAGCCAATGTTGTCCCCTAACCCCTTAATCACCTTAGCGGTCATTAACCACTATAGTCATTAAGGTGTTAACCCACCCTTGATATAGCACCACAGTGGGCGTGAAACACGTGGGAGAGTGTTTGTGCTGTTCGTTTATTTTTTATTTTTATGTAGCTTAATAAAGTATAACATTTTTAACCTCTCTGCTGGTGAGTACTCAATTTTTTTTGGAGCAGCTGGGCCCCGGATCCTTTTTTCTGTCTATCGCTAATCCACCCTCACCCACCACTCGGGAGGCCTATACACCCTCCCCCACTACCCCTCCCCACCATGAGGCCTAACCACCCACTACCCACAGGGAGGCCTACAAAACCTGGTTTGGGGACAATACCATACCGGTGTCTCTAAGCCTCACAGTGGCCCAGCAAAAGGTTTCAAACTGGGTGTGGAGGCAGGCACCGTGGTCCTCCAGGTGGTCTCTGTGGGTCACCGTGGGCCCCAAATGGGCTCTCCACGGGTGTCTGGGGGGCCCCGTGTCAGCCCCACAGGTGTCTGAGGGTACTCGGGTGGTTCCCACGGGGGGCTGGGGGCCCTCGGGTGGTCCCTACAGGTCCGGGGTGCCCCTACAGCAGATGTGGGGCCACCGGTTCTTCCCCACAGGTGCCCCCCATGGACACTCCAGCCTTGTACCCATGTGAAGTCCGAGTTCAGAGGTCCCCGGAGACCTAAGGAACCAACCCTGTATTATCCAGATAGGGATAATAGATTATTTGCCCATTATTAAACACATTAAGTAGCATAATAAAATAAATAAAGTTCTACTCACCTCATCAATAGGAAGCCCCCTCGCCAGCAAAATCCGTGTCCTCCGTTGCCAACAAAATACATAGCCAATAAATTGCAATTACATTCTTATATCAATTAACCCCTTAATCACCTTATCGGTTAATAACTGCAAAGGTAATTAAGGAGTTAAGCCACCCTGGCCCAATACCCACCCTTCACCCATTCATTTGTTTATCATGCAAATATATATATATATATATACATACGGGGCAACCTGCAGGTGGGGGGAATATTTACAGACCGCAAAACATAGTGTATTTCCACATTTTCTTAAAAAAAAATACTAACTTAAAAAAATGCACATGCACTCACAACTTGAAGAAGTAAAGTACGGTAAGAGAAAAAGCCCAAAGCTTGACGCCACATCTCACTTGATTCCAGTGCTTCTCTGTGCAAGACTCAACAAAAAGATATCCCGATAAGTCCACTGAATAGACAGCAGGGGTGATGGAATACTGGGCTCTCAGTCTA
The DNA here is from genome assembly GCA_036426205.1 of Ascaphus truei. Lineage (NCBI taxonomy): Eukaryota > Metazoa > Chordata > Amphibia > Anura > Ascaphidae > Ascaphus > Ascaphus truei. Next base: position 50,368 of record WSYH01003724.1, read on the forward strand.
ATCCCTAGCTCACAACGTTAACCTATGTGTTTTGGCTATGACTTCGTCAGGGTTGGGATGATCAAGTGTTATCAGCCAGTCACTTTTGTGGAAGATTAACTGCAGCTGCATATACACATTCCATCAAGGCGAGATGTACTGTACATGAGTAGGTGGAATACACACTGTTGTCATAGTCCCAGGATAGTGGACAAGCTTTCTCTCTGATTTATATAAAATGCAGACTTAGGGGTCATGCACTAAGCGGCAAAAAATTGCATTCGCCAGGGGTTTGAACACGACATTTTTTTTGCGTGTTGCCCTCGCTGTATGCAGGAAGGCCAAATCCCTGGCGAATCACAAGCGAGAGCAACATTGCCAAAATGATTGATTAGCCGGTTGGAGACAGTCTGCCTGGCGAGAAGTTAATGGATATGCCGTCCCCTGCCGAGATTGTTTGCAGCAGAAGAGATCCGCCACTTTCCTCGGTGCAACATCGGCACATTAAAAAATATTTTAAATGACAAATTTTATTCATAGTTTACATGTGCAAGGGGGTCTCCGGAGCTGAATCGCATTGGTTTCAGTCCGGGACCCCCTGCTGCCCGTGATACAGGCCCCGGTTAGGAGGTGCCGTATCCCTGCTGCATTTAATTGTCCCGATCATATGACCGCGACATGTAAACAAGCATAGGGATACCGGCACACCATAAAGGGCCTGTATCTCGGAAGCAGGGGGTACCCGGACCTAAAACCAAAGGTTCCGCTTCGTAGACCCTCTGCGCACATCTACACTATGAATAAAACACCCTTTCAATAAACAATAATTCCTTACTTTGCGGCGTATCTGCTATGGTAATGAATCAGCTGAATGATTTTTTATAATAGTGTACGGGGAGCAGGGTCCCCTGAGCTGAACCGCATTGATGATTTCTGCTTCGAGACCCCCTGCTTCCTAAGTACAGGCCCGTTGGGGCATAGGGTGCCAGTGTCCTCCGCCATTCTTATAGCGTCCATAACACGACGTGACCGCTATAAAGATGGCACGACACTGGCACCGATGCCCCAAACCGGGGCCTGTAACTCGGGAAGCAGGGGGTCCCTGAGCCAGAAATCAATGCATTCAGCTCATGAGACCCCTCTGCTCCCACACATTATATTAAATACATTAATGCTGCTTCATTACCATAGCGGATACCACTAATCAATGAAGGGGTTAAGGCATAATAGCATGTTTATGGGGACAATTGCCAGCAAATAACACTGCATAAACAACATACACCCCCTGTGCCCCCAATAACCCCTGTACCCCCAAACATATATTACATTTTTGAGATGCACACAATGACACTAAGCCGGCGGTGCCCTCGGTGTTCCCCACGGCCTGAGTACTACCAATTCTGTGCCCCTCCCCCAAATTTAAAACACATAAATACTTTAAAATAAATACACATCCCCCCCCCTACACAATACTATATAATGGCAAATACTATTATATCCACATATGGAATATAGTGAATTTGCCCATTTAAAATACATAAAGCACAATAATAATAAATACATATAGCACTCATCTATGTCCGGCTGCCACGATGAAGGCATCCTCATCTTCATCACCGCGCCATGTACTCTCCGATCTGCAAACATAAACAAGAATAACAAAATCTAATGTACTTGTCCCCTAACCCCTTATCACCTTAGCGATCATTAATGCTACAGTCATTAAGGGTTAACCCACCCTTACCCACCACTCGGGAGGCCTATATGACCCTCCATCCACTACCCCCTCCACACCGCCCCCACTCCGGAGGCCTAATCACCCACTACCCACAGCGAGGCCTACCCAACCTGGTTTGGGGACAATACCCCAACCCCAAACCCCCGTTAACAACCACAATAAAGATGACTATATTGAATAAAAATATCATAACCCTTCCCCTGTGCCCCCAATCCCATAAATACGTGATTTTATTATTTTACATACAGGGTTATACCCCAGCTCACGGGAGCCCCCGTGGCCCTGCCGGTGTCCGTAAGCCTCACACTAGCCCAGCTAAAGGTTCAAACGGGTCTGGAGGCCTACGTGTGGTCCCCGGCAGGCACCGTGGTCCTCCGTATGGTCTCCGCGGGTCACTGTGGGCTCCAAATGGGTCCTCCACAGCTAGGCCCATGGTGTCTGGGGGGCCCCGGTCAGCCCCACCAGGTGTCTGAGGGTCCTCGGGTGCTTCCCACGGGGTCTGGGGCCCTCGTGTGGTCCTTATGGGTATGCAGTCCCCTACAGAAGATGTGGGGACACCGGTTTTCTTTCCCCCCGTTGGGCACTCCAACCTTGTACATGTGTGAAGTCCGAGGAGACCTCAGGTGGTCTCCAGAGTCCCCGCAAACCTAGGAACCAACCCTGTATGTAAAAAAAAATAAACCTGTCCTATATCATTTAATACATAAATACCACCCCTCCCCACCCCCCAGACACACACACACACTATACGTACAGTAATGGGAAAAATAACTATTTTCCAGATATGGATAAAATGGATAATAGATAATTTGGTCCATTATTAAACACATTAACTAGCATAATAAAATAATTAAGTTCTACTAACCTCATCAATATGAAGCCCCTTCGCCAGAAATTCCCTCTGTCTCCCGTTGCCAACAAAATAACATAGCCAATACATTGCAAATACATTCTGATATCATTAAACCCCTTAAACACCTTACGGTTAATAACTGCAAAGGTATTAAGGGTTACCGCCACCCTGGCCCTATACCCACCCTGGGTGAATTGCTATGAGAGCAAGCAAACACCATACCTCTCTTTGGTACTCAAAACATTGATGCTGACAGCTTACGCTCACGTTCCTGTTTTGGTTTACCGGTCTGGCACCCATTGCACATGCGGATATTTTTACGGAGGACACAGGAGAAGTGACACGATACCTGAATTCCTGCTAGACAATAGCCCGAGGGGTTTTGATCGTGTCCTGATCGTGTGCAGTGGAGAGGCGTGTGAGCAGAGCAGCAGAGTTCCTGTGTTTGGTTCATGAGTATGTACTCATAAAATGCACTTTTAGTTCATGTTGTTTGTGTTTTAAATTGTTTGGACTCTTTTTTGATTTTAAAGTGAAGGAATAGGAGCCACGTTCCTATGCAATGCTCACAGGGAACAGCCATGCATACAACAATAAATTGTTTCCAAATCATCCAGCACAATGTAGTTATATCCTTGCCACTAGTAACTGTCAAGGATTGGACTTCGGCTGAAGTGGATCCCAGTGGCAGGAACAGCAGGAGCGAAGTAGGAGTCACAACGCAGAGATCAGAGGCAGGCGGCAGGTAGCGAAGTCAGGAAAAGCACAGGGTCCAAGGCGGCGGCAGTAGCGAAGTCATGAAACAAGCAGAGGTCGCAACGAGAAACTGGAACAGATGATAGCAATAGCTAGCACCAGCAGTAACACAGAACCTTACAGGAGCTAAGGAACCATAGAAAAACAGGCAAGGGAGGAACAGGAAAGGGAGGTTTTAATAGGCAGGCTGAAGGTGGAGCACAGGTTTAAGGTGTCGGTATCAGAGTCTGGAATGTTCCTAGTTAGCAGCAAGCAATCCTCCCGGTGGACAAGTAAAGTGTACTCTGCAGGCTAGAACAGACATTGAGAGTGGCAGCAGTCCCTGTGGCCAAGCATGGGTACAGCAGTCTAGAGAATATGACATTACTACCCCCGCTCCCAAGACCGTTCTCCGGACGATCCTTGCTAGGCTTGTCTGGATATCGTCATTGTAAAGCTTTGACTAGTCGCGGAGCATGTACAAAATCTTTGGTTCCCAGACCTCTCCTCTGGGCCATAGCCCCTCCAGTGACGCAGGTACTCTAGTCTCCCTCGGTGTACCTGGAATCCAAATTCTTTCCCAATGAATTCCTCTTCATATCCCGAGAACGGGTTCAGGGGGAGGAAGTCCTCCGTCCAGGAAACGGGTTCTTGGCGATTCTCTGTCCATAAAATTCCCTGCCGCCCCTGAGTCACCATTACTGTGGTTGAAAAATGATGTGTTCCTTCCTCGATTATAATAGGAACCAGGAGTGATGGGTGTAGCGAGGAGTTTATCTTTCCCTTGAGAAGCAGAGAAAACAGTCTTTGAAATAGTGTGTCAGCTGATTTATCCTAGGGCTATGGAAAGAAGACCGCCTGGACTTGTTTGGGCAATCAGCGAGATAGTGCCCATAATTCCGCAATATAAACAGAGATCTTCTGTCGGCGTCTATTCCTTTCCCCGGTTGAGATTGGTCCCCCCCAGCAGTGTTGACTTGCCATCGGCTCCTCCTCATCTCCCCTGGAACGTCTTGGGGTACTGACAGTAAATCTCTAAACCCGGGGTTGTTTGGCATGACCCCTGTCCTCTCCAATGCTCTTTCCGTAAGCCTGTCGATCAATTTGGATGCATAAACGGACAAAGTCCTGAATCTCCCTTGGGGGCTCCAGCCGGGCTAGTTCTCTTTACCTGCTTCCGAAGACCCTGCCGAAAATGATACATTTCTGCCGGCATCATTCCAATCAGTATCGTTAACCCATCTGCGGAATTCACGCTTACTCAGCTGCAGAGGCGTCTTCCTTGCGATGAAATTGTTCAGAAGTTGCCTCAGCGGTTGCACTGCGATTTGGGTCATCAAAAATAGGACTCATGGCTTCGATGAACTCCTCCAGTCCTTAGTAGTGGCTATCTGTTCTAACATAGGGCAGACCCACAAGGGCCTCATCCTTGAGCAGGTTATGATCCAGTCCAACCTGGGCTTCTTTCGGTATGATAAATGATGGGCTGAAGCTTGAACACAAGTCTGCATTGATTAAGTGAAATTCCGGAAAGATTGTTTTTTCCCAAAAAATTTTTCCGGAAGGGATAATTCGGGGGTGCGGTTTGCCCAGGCACAGTGTTTGACCAGAAAGGCTGAGTATTAAGGCTGCACATAGTTCACGATTCTCAGCTTCCGCGGTGGCGGCTGTTTCTTCCAAGCGGCCAAGACGATTAAACACTTGTCTTTGTTGTTCCTGGTCCTCAACCATGATATGTTGTAGTCAGTGGTTGGAGTGTCTGAGCCTGAGCCGGGTCTGTTTCCAGCGGAATCCATGGTAGGCGTGTTTATTCTGTCAAGATTGGACTTCGGCTGAAGTGGATCCCAGTGGAGGAACAGCAGGGAGCGAAGTAGAGAGTCACAAGCAGAGATCAGAGCAGCGGCAGGTAGCGAAGTCAGGAAACAACGGGGTCCAAAGGCAGGCGGCAGGTAGCGAAGTCAGGAACAAGCAGAGGTCGGCAACAAGGAAACTGAACATGATGATAACAATAGCTAGCATAGCAGTAAACACAGAATCTTGCAGGAGCTAAGGAACCAGTATAAACAGGCAAGGGAGGACAGGAAAGGGAGGTTTTATATAGGCCCAGGCTGAGAGTGGAGCACAGGTGCAGAGGTGTCAGGTATAAGAGTCTTGAATGTTCCTAGTTTAGCAGCACATCCCGTGGACAAGTATAGGTACTGCAGGCTAGAACAAGACTGAAAGTGGCAGCAGTCCCCGTGGCCAACATGGGTACCGCAGGCTAGAGAATATGACAGTACCCTTAAAGCACTCTTGTGGGACTCCCTACTAACCCTCTTATAAGGTATATTTTGTATGGGTGTCACAGGCCATGGTAAAGTGCAAATGGAAAAAGGAAACTCACAAGTCTCTTGAGATCCAGGTGCGTAGGCGTACTCCTACCGGGTTGGTAAGCAATGCAAGAAGTTTCTTGGTGGCGGTGCAGCTGCGTTTGAAAAATTGTGGACCAAAATTGCAAGTATACTGGTACAAAACGTTTATTACACATAAAAAACGCAACAGACAAACTCTGACGCTTTTCAGCCGCCAAGGGCCTTTGTCAAAGAGTAAAGTATTTACAAGACACTTAAAATTTAAATACCCCCTGTTCCCGCCTCTTTTTTTGGTCCCACGATTTTTCGAAAGCAGCTGCACCGCCACCAAGAAACTTCTTTTTTGTATATTAAAATTATATTTTACATATTGCACTAGATCGGGGCGCTCATCTTTTTTCTTTTTTATGAGTACTAGAGGTCCGTTGGTTCCACGTAGAAGGCTGCCAGTTATCCTGCAAAGGTGCTATTCTTGATTTGAGAATACATTTTTTATTCATCCATTCATGGTTTTTTAATCCACATTGATTTTTTCCAAACATTTTTTTATCACAGCCTTTTTTGAGCTATGGTTTCATAGACACTAGCAATTTTTTGTTGTAGATTTTACATTTATTTATATGTTTGTTTCTTATTTTCATGTTTTTAGAGATATCTCTTTTGCTATTGAAATAGAATATAGTTAATCATAATTTCAAATAATTCTATATGTTAATTTACAAGTGTACTGTATATAGCCCACAGGCACGATCTTTTTGTTTGTGTATATATATATATATATATTGTGACAGAGTCACTGACTCAGTAAGCTGGAATGGAGGATGTGTGTACTTTCCACACTAAACCATTAACCTACAGTTGTAGAACTGCATACACCTGCAAGCCTAATTTAGCAGGATGCCTGAGAGACTGCAGGTTTAAAAGCCGGAATAGCTCTCACAAGGTGAGCTTGTTTTCCCACGTGAGGGTGGAGAGACTTCTCCGCTGGGAAGCCGTATCTTTGATCTGGTCCCCCAGTCCTGCGAGGAGCTATTCTGCCTGGGACCATCTGGGACCCCCAACCCAGGATAAGATAAGATTGCTGTGAGCTGGACACAGCCTGCTCCCCGGAACCCGTTGTTCCCTGTTTGCTTGTTGGACTCATCACAGATAAAACTTTATTATTAATACTTATTGGTATACTTGTGTAGCATATGTTTTGGGGCATAACCAGATTAGCTGGCTGTCCTGTTTGTAAGGGCTCAATGAATGAGTTAGTTTCCCTAACGGGAATAGGCTTTTTTTCAAGAAAGTATCTCTTAAGTGGACAGTGGACCCGTACTTATTTGGTTGTGGCTAATACCCACTAGAGTTTAAAGTTTCCCATTGTGTCTATCGTCTTACTGACCCACGCTGCGAGGTCCGTCCTGCCCACAGGTGTGTCAGAAGTGGATTGCTACGCCTCTGGGGTCAGTAAGATAAGATGTGTTGAGACAACTGAACTCAAACAGAAAAAAAATGCGTTATTTTGCTGAAGCATTGAATTTACAGCAAGCACAGTGCTGAGTGTAAATTTTGCCCGTCGGGTTGAAAGATTGCTGTGTAAAGCTAATGCCTTTTGTATTTGCTTTTTGCTGAAGCGAGTGAATTTGCAGCTAGCAAGTGCTTTGTGGAAAATTTGCCCTGTTCAGTATAAAGAAAGTGAAAATGGATTTTGGCAAAGATGTTGCCCTAAGAACCCAGAAGGTTCAAAGATTGTAAAGCCCATACACTTACGTGTGTTTGTGCAAAGTCTGCCTCGGCGGTGGTGGAAACAAAACGTGTTTTAAAATGGCCGCCGTCATGTGTCAGTTTTGCAATTTCATAACCATACAAAACAGTGTCCCTTCAGGCCATATGATGTTTATGTGACGAACGCATATGTGGCCCACAAAAGCAGCGGCGTACCCGCAGATGAAAGCTACAAAATGACCATGTCCAGCGCGACCCATAACTTGGAGTCGGTGGCCAAGGAGTCGGACCCATGCCGCTAGAAGGAAACCAGGTGACTTCTAAAGGATTCAGTATGCTGGGTCCTGTCATGAACCAGATACGGAGGCGTGTCCTCCCCAATTCTCAACTATAAACAGTGACAGGAGCAACATGATGAATATTGTCTCCAACAGCTGAAAAAGCAAGCAATGCATTGTGAGTACAAGTCAAGATGTGAAGCTGATACCAGTGTGTGTGTGCCCAGTACCACTGATGTCTCTGGAGCTAATACAAGCAAAGAGGAAGAAAAATAAAAATGATTTCTCAAATCACAGAGGAAGTGGACCGCACCACTTGAGCCTGCGATGTCGGACAACAGCGTCAGCAAGGCACCGAGATGTGCTGCAGACGGAGTGATGGTCATAAATGTCACTGAACGGTGGCAAAGGAAAAGGAGGAGCAAAGGGAAGCTGAATCCTTGAGCCATGAAAAAAAGGGCCTTAATTTCTGCACTCTAAACTGCCCACCGTGTATTATGATGTCTTTGCAGGAACATTTAATGAGGGAGCGAGAAGCTACGCCGAGGTCACGAGGTGTATACCCCCCACTATACAGAGTAATGAGGCTTTAAAGAAACAGAGCAACTCTACGGAGTGAGTTGGAGAGCTGACGACAAGTTTGGATAAGGCCAACACCCGCAATTGGTACCATGGAATCAGAGAACAGTCCTACTGGAGACTATGCTATAAGATTGTCCCAGAGTAAGATGTGCAAACTTCATCAAAGACTTAGAAGTTTCTCACCAGAGGCTTTGCGCTGCTCATAATGAGCTGGATTTCTCACGCCAGGAGGGCCACGGCTACTACAGAGCTGTGGTACTTTGAAGAAAGCAATGAGACGGTCCTAAGGGATATAGAGACGTGAAAATGTAGAACATAAACCTGAAGGAAGATGTTTTAAACCTGACTGGTCAGGTCAGTGATGGGCTGAGAAGCTTCACCAAGCACAGAAAGTAAAACGCATTGGCGCAAAAAATTAGAAGTACAGGCTACACTACACTGCAGATGCAGAGAAAATGCTGGAAAAAGAATGCCTCCCCTGAGCAGGCTGAAGGTCACGTTGAGCGCCACAAGAGCTCGCTGGAGGCGGAGCTTAGAAGCCAGTGATTCTGTGTGAGAGGGAACATGAGAAGGTCCAAAACGCAAAAGTCCAAAGCCAAAAACATAATAGCAAACAGAAACAAAACAATAGAACTACATAAAAACGAAACCAACTAAGAAAAAAAATCACGCATCAATATGGAAGAACTGCAGAGCAGCCAAAGAGAGATGAAGGAGGCGCTGAATGCTGAACGCACACCCAAGCACAGCACCGGGAAGAGTTGCAGATACAGATGGCTGAGCGCGAGATACAGCGCGCCAAAGGGAGGAGGTTTCCGTCTGTCAGGTGGCCTGCCTGACATTGACCCATGAAACAGAGATGGCCGATATCCACAATCAACTGGTCCAGATGGCCATGAGGGGGCCCGTCTATACAGCTGGAGCTGACAGGTCCAGGAGGAGCAACAGCAGCTGCATGTCCAGAATAAGAAACAGAAAAAGATTTAAGCTTGCTCTGACTCTGCTAGAGATGTAAATCGCGACTCAACTCTAGGAAGCTGACTAGCAGCTGCACTGTGGAAAGAAGAAGGCAGAAGGACAGCTTCACGACCTGAGGAAGGACCTGGAGTCTGAGCGTGCTGGCCGCCCAAGATGGCGGAGAACAAAACTGTGACCTAGGCAAGGAGCTTGAGCTTTGAAGACTAAGCGAGATGCTACGTTGGACTCTACTGCGCCCACAGTAGGTTTTCTCAGATGAAGCTGGGGGAAAAGCTTACAACCCCAAGACAGACGTTGGGTCACTGAAGCAGTCCAAGGAAAAGGTGGCGTTAGAGATAAAGCAAGGGAGACGCACCAGGAAGCATGACCGTGATACCATTCCCGTACTACGTCTAATTTCCAGAAGCAGCGAGAGAAGGCCAAGTGGCGATGCAGTAGCACAGTAAGAATCCACTCTATACTACAGTGCCCGTGATCGTAAGAGTGAAAGACCGCACAGATTGTCCAGCACTCTCCAACAGAGTAAGTTAAAGAGTCAATACGAGAGAGGCCCAAGCCTATGAGTCTACTGATGGTAAAAGAGAGGTGCCATGGGTGCACTTCGGGTTATAAGAATCCCGACCAAGTTGAAGTCTAAGAAAAATATGTGGAACCCAACACTGAAGGTACACTGATAAAGAAAGGTCCAAAAGCCATCACCGCTAAACAGATTGCTGTCTTCACAAGAAAGCCAAACATCCTGGCAACTGTATGCAATGAGCTGACCGAGGTCAAGGCCTCTTCTACAGGGTAAAGGAGACTCTGAGCACAAGAGAACGATGCATCTTCAGGATTTGCAGATCAGGTCACAACATGTTGTAGAGTCCTGGCAGAGAGAGCTAATAAACAGCAGGATGCTCAGGAACTTTGCAAGAAGAGACACAACAAAAGCAAGCAATCAACCCTAAACTGGCACAACACCGAGGAGATAGTTGAGGTACCAGCCCTCAGCCCATATGGCCTGGTAATTACTCACCCAAAACGAAAATGCCTAAATTGGAAGTCAAGAAAAAAAAGGGGGAGGGAAGGGCCGACTCGGACATTTTCGATCAAGATGCTGGGCACGGGAATGGTGCACGGGCCGCTCCATAGGACAATGTTTCGCTGGGGGAGGTATATGTGACAGAGTCACTGACTAGTAAGCGGAATGGAGGATGTGTGGTACTTTCCAGCACTAAACCAGTTAACCTACATTGGGAGACTGCATACACCTGCAGCCTAATTAAGCAGGAGCCTGAGAGACTGCAGTTTAAAAAGCAGGAAGTAGCTCTCACAAGGTGAGCTTGTTTTTCCCACATAGGGTGGAGAGACTTCTCCTGACTGGGAGGCTGTAAGGCTGTTTGCTCTGGTCCCCCAGTCCTGCGAGAGCTATGCTGCTGGGACCAGCTGGGACCCCAACCCGGATAAAGATAAAGATTGCTGCGAGCTGGACACAGCCTCTGCTCCCCGGAACCGTGTCCTATTTTGCTGTTGGACTGCATCACAGATAAGACTTTATTATTATACTTATTGGTATACTTTGTGTAGCATATGTTTTTGGGCATAAACCAGATTAGCTGGCTGTCCTGTTAGTAGGGCTCAATAAGTGAGTTAGTTTTCCCTAACTGGATAGGCTTTATTTTCAAGAATAGTTTCTTAAAGGGACATGGACCCGTACTTATTTTGGTTCTCTGGCTAATAAACCACTAGAGTTTTAAAGTTTCCCAATGTTCTAGCATTTTTACTGACCCACCCCCGAGGCCGTCCTGCCACAATATATAATAACTATATATATATATATATATATATATATATATATATATATATATATATATATCTATATATTAATAGATAGTGTGTATATATACTACATACATATATAAAACAAACAAATTGGAGTAGCGCTATTAGTAACCTGATTTGGATAGATTTGATTGAATATATTAGCTGTGGCACCAGATTGAAATCACAAGGCTCTTTGACAAAGATCCCAAAAGGGCGAATCGTGATAAACACAACTGTCCTATAAGTAATAATTGAACTGGAATATAAAAGAAAATAAAAAAATAACAAAAACACAAAGAAAATCAAAATAACAAATACATATGAGATTAAAGAATTATATAAAACCATGGCAACTTAAGTCCACAAATGTATTAGTCCACTGGAGATATGCAGCCCGATTATAAGGATCAGTCACCAAATCCCAAGGATATCTGCAGATAAAGAAAAAGGCGCACTCCTAGTGTAATAAAGTATAAAAAGATATTTATAGAGTTGAAAAATATAAAAAGCGCACTCACAAACAGAATAAAAAAATATGCATGTATGAGATATAATCAATCGCCTTGAGTTGCAGGGGATCCATGCCAGCTGTCCCGTTGGTGCCCCTCTGGTGCGTCCTTTAGTACAGTCAGGTATTGAGCTTTGGGAACCAGTGATGTTGGAATCAGCGTCTCAGTCAGAGACTCCCTCCGAAACACCTCCTCAGCTTTCACTGCTCACCAGCAGGCAACAGCAATACGCGGAACGACTGCAGTCCCAGATAAATTAGCAACAGCCCTCAAATACTCTCTCTCCGTTCGTGTTTGCAGTAAAATCAGTCACAAACCACGCCACTCTCAAAGTGTTATATATATACATTACCAAAAACTGGCAAAAGGAGACAGCACACATGCCGGTAAAAATTCAGTAAGTTGTATTAAAATACAAAGCACAGAAGTCCACAACGTTTCGATCCCACAGGGGGATCTTCTTCAGGGGGTGTAGTATGTACTGTATGTATATTATATATATATATAATATATATATATAATATAGTTATATATATATATATACATACACCCCCCTGAAGAAGATCCCCCTGTGGGATCGAAACGTTGGACTTCTGTGCTTTGTGTTTAATACACTACTGAATTTACCTGCCTGTTGCTGTCTCCTTTTTGCCATTTTTGGTAATGTATATAATCAACACTTTGAGAGTGGCATGTTTGTGCTGATTCTTTGTTCATCATGCAAATATATATATTATACATACAGATATAATATATATTATATATATATATATATATATATATATATATATATATATATATCTGTATGTATAATAT
>WSYH01003725.1:2998-21553 GCA_036426205.1 Ascaphus truei
GGGAGGTGGGGGTATTTTGTATATGTAATGGGGAGGTGGGGGTATTTTGTATATGTAATGGGGAGGTGGGGGTATTTTGTATATGTATTGGGGAGGTGGGGGTATTTTGTATATGTATTGGGGTGGTGGGGGTATTTCGTATATGTATAGGGGAGGTGGGGGTATTTTGTATATGTATTCGGGAGGTGGGGGTATTTTGTATATGTATTGGTGTGGTGGGGGTATTTCGTATGTGTATAGGGGAGGTGGGGGTATTTTGTATATGCATTGGGGAGGTGGGGGTATTTTGTATATGTAATGGGGAGGTGGGGGTATTTTGTATATGTATTGGGGTGGTGGGGTTCTTTTAAAAATGTATTGGGGCCACCCAACCAGTCAGTCAGTCAGTCACCCACCCAGTCAGTCACCCACCCAGTTAGTCAGTCAGTCACCCACCCAGTCAGTCAGCCAACCACCCAGTCAGTCACCCACCCAGTTAGTCAGTCAGTCACCCACCCAGTCAGTCAGCCAACCACCCAGTCAGTCAGTCACCCACCCAGTCAGTCAGTCACCCACCCAGTCAGTCAGTCAGTCACCCACCCAGTCAGTCAGTCACCCACCCAGTCAGTCACCCACCCAGTCAGTCACCCACCCCGTCAGTCACCCACCCAATTCTTATTAGGAATTTATTCCATTTTTTTAAAAGTGGGGTGGGGCTAGGTGGCGAGTAGATTTTTGGGTGATTTGTCAAGAACTGCATATGTGTGTGTAGCCAGGTCCCCCCTCGCGTACTCACCCCCCTCCTTCTGGCACGCGAGCCGCGCGTGGTTGTAATTGCGGCCGGTTGCTAGGGAAGCGGTCGGGCCGGTTGCCGGGGACGCGAGCGGGACGGTTGCCGGGGACGCGATCGGGCCGGTTGCCGAGGCCGCGATCGCGTCGTTAGGGTCCCGGCGGCTAGCGGAGCAGGGCGCCGCCATTGAAAGATAGCTCGCGCATGCGCAGTTAGAGCAGGTGCGGGAGAACTCCAGTCAGCTCGCGCATGTGCAGATGTAAGACCAACATACCATCCGATGCTGAGATACACCCCCCGTTCTCGAGAACAGCTCTCTCGCCGCATCGCACCCGGGATATGGACGATGTAGGAAACCCTTGATGACTGAAAGGGGCCGGATTTGGAAGGAGTTCTCGGGGGCCCTACGCGTTCGCCCTAGTCGTGGTGCGTTAAAACAGAATGGATCGTACGACTGTGCGTTGACTATAGAACCCTGGAACAATCGTTACGAACCGGATCAGTACACACCCTTCCGTATGCAGGAGAGACCCCTGATGCGTGTGAGGAGTCAATGTTTCAGGCGTGCTCGCCCTGCGATCGGGTGTACTATCAGTACCTATGAATGAGGAAGATCTGGAGAAGAGCGACTTTCGTACTGCCTTGGGATTCCTACCAATTCACCACTTGCCCCAGATATATGTGGGGCGCCTAGCTAGCCTTCCAAGGGTGATGGAGAACGACAATCGGGGATTTGAACCCAGCCGGTGTGTGGTAATCGTGATGACTCATTGTCTTCGAAGGATTAGAAGAGCACGAAGAGTGGTTTACTTTAAAGTAATCGACGCCTGGCGAGGGGCGGAAAGAGGGTTTGAACATTTGTCCCTCGCACTGCCCGGTTTTTTGTCATAAACCCTCAGTGACTACGTGGGACACATCGTGTCTCTGGCCCAAGGGATCCCACGCGACCCTGCCAGGTAGAAGCAGTAGTGAACTGTCTGGCCTCGTCCCGAGAATGTCACGGAGCTCGCTTCCTTCCTGGGGTTCGGCTGGTGTATTACCGTCGCTTACCGTGGAAGGGGACTCTAGTAGAGCTAAAAACCCTTGAACAGTCTGTTGAAAGAATTTATCCTCAGAGAACTGGAGATGAAACGCTCTATGAGCCCCAACCGTTGGCTAGACTTTGACCCCCGAACAAGCCTACTTTCACATGTGAATGCCGTTCAATGGGGACGTGGTGCCGTCCCATCCATAAGCACCCTGAGGCCTTCGGCCTGTTAGCCTACATCAGCCGAAGCTTGACACCATGTGAACAGAGATACCCGTCCACAAGTGGAATTCTGGATCTCAATGGGGGCTATACCGAGAAGTCCACGATACCTGTTACGGTGTTCCACCTTCGAAGTAAGGACGGTAACAATCCCCTCACTTATTTCAACCTCGCTAATAAATTAACGCAGCTGGACAAACCGCTGGCTGGCCCGCTCTAAGCGACTACCGGTTCACCTGAAGTATAAATGCGGGACCCTTGAATATAGGGCTGACGCTCTATCCAGACTACCGGAGGTAATGCTAATCGAAGAATGAATGGGAAGAAAATCCCAGGACCCGGCGTAGAGTCGCAGCTATGTGTTAGCAATGTGCCGCTATCGTCAACGACCAAGTGGACTTTTCAGATTAAGAGTGCGGACCTACACGGGGATGCCGGTGCAGGCGTCCCAGCCGCTCTACTTCTGCAACCCAAAAGGGATGAACATAACGCATGACAAGTTGTGTTACGGTGGAAGGTCTATAGACGAAATACGAGACCCGGTCGTTTAGTATAATCAAGGGTAGCCCGTCGAAAAGCAGAACCCAGTCCACTCTGAACACCCACACCAATGAATTGGGGCCGCTCATGTGCGGAAGCATGGACAACATTACGCGAAATAGACATTGCTTACTCTATCGGGGGTTGGCATACCACAACAACACCCGGATAGCGACACTAGCTCTCTAAGAACTTACATACCTGGGTGTTGAAGTTCTACACGATGATCATGGACACCTGGGTATAGACAAGACCTTGGGTTGCAGAGACGTCTTTCCTGGTGCCAAGATGCGAGAGGCCCGTTGAACGTCATTGTCGCCGCTGTCCTAGGTGTTACAAGCCGAAAGACTCTGCCTACCAGGCAGCTCCCATGGGCCCCTGAAGTTAGCGGGCCCCATGGACCTTGGTTGATGGAATTTGTGATTGAGCCTGACAGCCGGGGAATATGCAAAGTGCTAGTCGTACGGACCATTACTAACACCCGGTTATGACTCAGGCCTTCCCACTAAAGATCAGAAAGCCATCACGTGGCAAAAAAATTTAGGGAGAAGTACTTTTCGTGCACTACGCGTCTCCCCACCGCCTTCACTCCGATCAAGGCGGGACTTTGGAGTACTGATCAGAAGTTATCAAAAGCGGATATCACCAAGTCGCGAACAAACCCCGTATCACCCTGAAGGAGATGCCACTGCCCTCGCTTAAATCGAACTTACGGAGATGCTCGGAAAACACACAGAGGTCTCAGAAAACTGAATGGAGCCGACAACGTTTAGGCCCTGGGCATGCGTACAATGGCACTAGAGATCAACGGATTTCCCCCACTTCCTCCTTCGGGCGAGAGGGGCAAGACTGACCAGTGACATAGTGCTAGAGTTTCGACGGATGGGATACACAATGTCTACCATTTCATCAAATAGTAAAAGAACTCAAAGACAGTTTACAGAGGCCTAATCAACAAGTGGAGAAAGGATACAGATAAGTTGAACGCTGAACAACAAAAGCGCGTAAGACATAAGGTCCGAATCGGACACTTCGTCCTGGGGATGCGGTATGCTTCGGAATTGTGGAGTACCGGGAAAG
Source organism: Ascaphus truei (assembly GCA_036426205.1). Lineage (NCBI taxonomy): Eukaryota > Metazoa > Chordata > Amphibia > Anura > Ascaphidae > Ascaphus > Ascaphus truei. The sequence goes on from WSYH01003725.1 coordinate 6,637, forward strand.
AACCAATTGGACCGCCCGATGGAGAGTACGAGTGTATGAAATAGAATCCCAGCATGCCGGCCTCCCGTCAATCGCATCAAAGGGACATCTGATGCCGGGTAAGAGTATAGGCACCGGGCAATCATCTTCTCCCCATGCCACAAGTAGAAGAATGAAGAGACAGAGATCTGGCCACACCCAACGGTGGAGTACACAGAGCAGACGGATGTACAAGAGGAGCAATGCGAACAGGAGGACCCAATCTGAAATTCTGAAGTTCCTATGAGGGACCTCTCAAAGGGACTCCCACAGAAGGGGATCTCCGGAGGAGATACGGGTTAAAGGCCCCGTAGGCCACCCTACTAAGGTGGCCCCAACGGGCCAGCCTGTGGATGCACAGAGCCCAGGCTTTGTGCATAACAGAGATGTCAGAGGACAATTACCCCTCAAGGTAAGAGGACTGAGATCAGACGTGTTTCCTCCTCAACCGAGGGAGTCGCAGAAAAACAACTCCGTAGGCGCCAAAAGTCAGGTTAACCTCCAAATCGGGTACCTATGATTCAAGTTGGGCAACCCCATTATGGAGGACTGTTAGCAGGGGCTCGCAGACAAAGACAGTCAGTTATTGTGAGGTTCAGTGAAAATGTTGCAATGATTAGAGCTGAGATAGTGAAATCACGGTGGTGTTGAAATTTTCCTTTATAAGGTATGTAGCCTTTCATATAAACCTTTGTAATAGTTGATTGCATGGTTGTCCCAAGCGAGGACGTTGGGGATTTAAACGGGGCGAGGATGTCGCAGTCCACACATCGAGTTAGGGGGGGGGGAAACCCGTTACATTTGGAGGCGCTGCTGAAATCTTAGACCTGGGGTGCCCTGTTCCATTTTTTTTTCTCTTTTTCTCAAAATGTCACCCCCGTTACCGTCCCCGTCTCGCTCTGAAGTGCGCGACTGGGCCGTGGAGCTACAAGTGCCGCCGCTCCACACGCTCGCGGTGAGCCGGGTCCCTGTTGATACGCCGTCCTCATCCATACAACTGGCCCTGAGGCAACACCCACATATCCGGGATGCTGTCAAAATAAGAGTGTTAGAGCGACGCAAGGATACAGACCGGGAGTATTGCTCCGTGCTAGTGAGTGTAGGGAAGGATATAACCGAAGATCAGGGGCCGTCCAGCTTGTGGCTCGCGACGTCAACCGGTTCTTGCTGTATTGTTGTCTATCCTGAACTGTCCGTAAAATCAGAACCCGACAGCTCCCGCACAAATTTACAAGAGGTTGCTATGAATACATCACCTTCTCCCTCTGAAAGTTGTTGCGGGGCCGACAGGCCCGCCCTCACCGACCATAGTCCACCCTTAAGTATGGCCCGCTCGTCCTCTAAACCAGGGGATGAAATCCGAATGCTAGCTCAGGCCCTCCTAGAATTGGGGCCGTCCCGATCCGAAGCTCAGACCTCACAACAGTATCGCAAGCTAAAAATCTTTTCAGGAACCAAGCCGACCCCGACGGGCGAAGAGGCATTTGACGCCTGGAGAGAATACACGTCTCAGGTTCTAGAAGAGTGGACGTGCTCTGAGCTGGTGAAGCGACAACGCATAATGGAATGCTTACGCCCTCCCGCATCTACCACCATACAGATGGCTAAAGATCAGCACGCGGACGTCACCGCTCATCAAATGCTAGAGACTCTTGTGCGGGCATATGGGCGAACCGAGGACATAGGGTAATTGATGAAGCGGTATTTCAATCTGTGCCAGAAAGACGGGGAGGAGCTATCTGATTTCCTACAGCGGATCCAAGCCGTCTTGTGGGAGATGCGAAAAAGGAAGAGCATTACAGCCGCCGAGGTGGACGAATACTGCCGTAACCAATTTCTGAGAGGAGCTCTACCCGAACATCATATTGTAATTATGATGAAGCGCTCTTTGATGCGAGGTGACCCCCCTTCCTGGGAGGAGTTAATGGATGAGATCAAAGAACATGAGGCCTACGCCCGGTTGCATACTCCCGCCAAGGTTAAGGAGCCTTCCACCCGTGACCCTGCTAAGGCCGCTGGGGCCAAAGCCAAGACAACCCCGACCCAGGACGTGGAGGTCACAACTAAGGACTCAGCCTCTAAAGCTAGAGCCGCCCGTAAGTCATCTTCCCCGTCTAGGGGCCGCTCTGGACCCAGAGACCTCCTCTGCTATACCTGCGGTAAGATGGGCCACTTCTTCCGTGATTGCCCAGAAAGGGAGGACCTCCCCGAAGACAACACTCCTGACCGAAGGAACACAGCCCGGTCGATGGTATGCAGAGTACAAACCGCCGGGTCTGACGTGGAGACCCCTCAGGGAACCCCCGATGCCCCTGCGGATGCCGACGCAGGGGATGACGCCTCCAACCGGGAAGATTACAGCCAAGTTGGCCCTGCAGCTATCATACCGGTGTTATTAGAAGGGATCTATGCGTCGGCTCTTCTGGACACGGGGTCCCAAGTGACCATCATATACCGCCCGTTCTATGAACAGCACCTCCGACACTGCACCCTGAGAGCGGCTGATCACGTGACCGTACGGGGGCTAAGTAATGAAGACTACCCCATCGATGGGATTGTACGGGTTCAAATGGAAATACTCCAGCTGAATACCGGCAAGAGGCACCCCATGCATGTGGCGGCCCTGGTATGTCCGGAGCTCCAAGACCAGTGCAAGTACCCGATCATCTTGGGCACCAACGCTGACATAGTACAAGCGGTGATCCGAGCGTATCTGAAAGAGACTAACGAGCTGCCGCTAGCCACCGCTCTCCTAGATCCGGTCCTACGAGAAGAGTGCAACCGGGTATATGCCCTGGAGCGCCATGGGGATCTCTACAACCGTCAACGGGGACTGATGACCATATTACCAGGGGGAGTGCAAAAGGTGGCCGTCTGGTGTTGTTATCCCGAACGAGATGAGAGCGACCAGCTGTTCTCCCTGGAGAATACGCCTGAAGAAGAAGAAGTCCAGGGAGGGTATAGGATACTACCCGAAGTGAGGGAGTGGACAACTAAGATCCCACTCCGAACCCACGTGTATGTACAGAATCTCTCCCCCTTCCCAATGGAATTTGATGCCGACCAGAAGTTAGGTGGCATATATCCAGTCAGCCCTGTAGAAACCACGCCTCAGGTGAAGGCGGTGGCCGTGGACGAACGGTTAGTCGAGCTGGACTTCAACTTCGGTGAGTCGACGCTGTCCACTCAGTGGAAGGAGCGGCTAGCCACTCAGTTGAACCAACGCCGACAGGTATTCTCCACGAGTGAGATGGATGTGGGGTGCAGTCGCAGTGCCCAACATACCATCCAACTGAATGATACCACCCCGTTCCGAGAACGCTCTCGCCGCATCGCCCCGCGGGATATGGACGATGTGAGGGAAACCCTTGACGACATGAAAGGGGCCGGGATTTTGAAGGAGTCTCGGGGGCCCTACGCGTCGCCCATAGTGGTGGTGCGTAAAAAGAATGGATCCGTACGACTGTGCGTTGACTATCGAACCCTGAACAATCGTACGATACCGGATCAGTACACCCTTCCGCGTATTGAAGAGACCCTGAATGCGTTGAATGGAAGTCAATGGTTCAGCGTGCTCGACCTGCGATCGGGGTACTATCAGGTACCTATGAATGAGGAAGATCTGGAGAAGACAGCTTTCGTCTGCCCCTTGGGATTCTACCAATTCACACGTGTGCCCCAAGGTATATGTGGGGCGCCTGCTACCTTCCAAAGGTTGATGGAGAAGACAATCGGGGATATGAACCCGCCGGAGTGTCTGGTATATCTGGATGACATCATTGTCTTCGGAAGGACTCTAGAAGAGCACGAAGAGCGGTTACTTAAAGTAATAGACCGGCTGGGGAATGAAGGGTTGAAATTGTCCCTAGACAAGTGCCGGTTTTGTCATACCTCAGTGACTTACGTGGGACACATCGTGTCTGCCCAAGGGATCGCCACCGACCCCGCCAAGGTAGAAGCAGTAGTGAACTGGCCTCGTCCCGAGAATGTCACGGAGCTGCGATCCTTCCTGGGGTTCTGTGGGTATTACCGTCGCTTCGTGGAAGGGTACTCTAGTAGAGCTAAACCCCTGAACAGTCTGTTGAAGATATATCCCTCAGAGACTGGGAGGAAAGCTGTATCGGCACGCCAACCGTTTGGCGTATGCTGACCCCGAACAGCCTTACGTTCTACATGTGAATGCCAGTCTCAATGGACTGGGTGCCGTCCTGCATCAGAAGCACCCTGAGGGCCTTCGGCCTGTAGCCTACATCAGCCGCAGCCTGACACCCAGTGAACAGAGATACCCCGTCCACAAGTTGGAATTTCTGGCTCTCAAGTGGGCTATCACCGAGAAGCTCCACGACTACCTGTACGGTGTTACCTTCGAAGTAAGGACGGATAACAATCCCCTCACTTATGTCAACACCTCGGCTAAATTAGACGCAGCTGGACACCGCTGGCTGGCCGCTCTAAGCAGCTACCGGTTCACCATGAAGTATAAGCCGGGACCCTTGAATATAGGGGCTGACGCTCTATCCAGACGACCCGGGTTAAGTGCTAATCCAGATGACGAGGAATGGGAGGAAATCCCAGGACCCGGAGTGCGAGCTATGTGTAGCATGGCCGCTATCGTCAACGACCAAGTGGCCTTTTCAGAATTAAGAGTGGCCGACACAGTGGGATGCCGGTCGCAGGCTGTCCCAGCCGCCTACTGCAACCCAAAAGGGATGAACATCACGCATGACAAGGTGTTACGGTGGAAGGATCTAGTAGACTACCAAATACGAGACCCGGTCGTTAGTATAATCAGGCGAGCCGTCGAAAAGCAGAACCCAGCCCTTCTGAAACGCGCACCCAATGACTTGGGGGCCTTGCTCATGCGGGAATGGGACAAATTCGAAATAGACAATTGCTTACTCTATCGGGTGGTGCAATACCACAACCACCCGGATAGGCGACAACTAGTCCTCCCTAAGAACTTACAATACCTGGTGTTGAAGTCTCTACACGATGATCATGGACACCTGGGTATAGACAAGACCTTTGGGTTGGTCAGAGACCGCTTTTTCTGGCCCAAGATGCGAGAGGCCGTTGAACGTCATTGTCGCCGCTGTACTAGGTGTATACAGCGCAAGACTCTGCCCACCAGAGCAGCTCCCATGGGCCACCTGAAGAGTTCGGGCCCCATGGACCTTGTGTGTATGGACTTTCTGTGCATTGAGCCTGACAGCCGGGGAATATGCAACGTGCTAGTCGTCACGGACCATTACACCCGGTATGCTCAGGCCTTCCCCACTAAAGATCAGAAAGCCATCACCGTGGCAAAAATATTATGGGAGAAGTACTTCGTGCACTACGGTCTCCCCAACCGCCTTCACTCCGATCAAGGGCGGGACTTTGAGAGTACTTTGATCAGAGAGTTACTCAAAATGCTGGATATCACCAAGTCGCGAACAACCCCGTATCACCCCGAAGGAGATGCACTGCCCGAGCGCTTTAATCGAACCTTATTGGATATGCTCGGAACACTACGGAGTGCTCAGAAAACTGAATGGAGCCGACACGTAGAGGCCCTGGTGCATGCGTACAATTGCACTAGACACGAATCAACGGGATTCTCCCCCTACTTCCTCATGTTTGGGCGAGAGGCAAGACTGCCAGTGGACATACGTCTTAGAGTTTCGACGGATGGGATACACAATGCTACCCATTTCAAATACGTACAAAGACTCAAAGACAGTTTACAGCAGGCCTATCAACAAGCTGAGAAGGCTACAGCTAAGTTGAACGCTGACAACAAAAGGCGATACGACCATAAGGTCAGATATCGGGAACTTCGTCCTGGGGATGCGGTATTGCTTCGGAATTTGGGAGTCCCGGGAAAGCACAAATTGGCCGACCGATGGAGAGACGGAGTGTATGAAATAGAATCCCAGATGCCGGGCCTCCCGGTCTATCGCATCAAAGACACTGATGGCCGGGTAAAGGTATGGCACCGCAATCATCTTCTCCCCATTCCACAAGTAGAAGATGAAGAGACAGAGATACTGGCCACACCGCTCAACGGTGAGTCCGAGTCGTCAGAGATGGGTCAAGAGACTGTCAATAACGAGACCCACTCTGAAACTTCTGAAGATCCTATGGAGGGACCCTCTCAAAGGGACTTCCCCACAGAAGGGGCATCTCCCGGAGGAGCTACGGGTAAAGGGCCCCGTAGGCCAATGCCTACTAAGGTGGCCCCAACGGGCCAGCCTTTGGATGCACAGAGCCTGTGCTTTGTGCCTAACAGAGACTGTTCAGAGACAATTATCCCCTCAAGGGAAGAGGCTGAGCCTCAGGACTGTGTTTACTACTCCCCCGAGGGAGTCGCAGAAGAACAACTCCGTAGGAGCCAAAGAGTCAGGTACCCTCCAAATCGGGTAACCTATGATCAAGTTGGGGCACCCCATTATGAGGCTCAGCAGTGGGCTCGCAGCAAAGTACAGTCAGTTATTGTGATGTTCAGTGAAATGTGCAATCTGATTTAGAGCTGATAATAGTGAAATCACGGTTGGTTGTTGAAATTTTCATTATATAAGTATGTTACGCCATTTTCATTATATAACCTTTGTATATAGTTGCATTGCATGGTGTCCCAAGCGAGGACGTTGGGGATTTTACCAGGGGGAGGATGTAGCCAGGTCCCCCCTCGCGTACTCACCCCCCTCCTTCTGGCACGCGAGCCGCGCGTGGTTGTAATTGCGGCCGGTTGCTAGGGAAGCGGTCGGGCCGGTTGCCGGGGACGCGAGCGGGCCGGTTGCCGGGGACGCGATCGGGCCGGTTGCCGAGGCCGCGATCGCGTCGTTAGGGACCCGGCGGCTAGCGGAGCAGGGCGCCGCCATTGAAAGATAGCTCGCGCATGCGCAGTTAGAGCAGGTGCGGGAGAACTCCAGTCAGCTCGCGCATGTGCAGATGTAAGCCCGCGAAGCCCTAGCCTACCAGGGAAGGTATTGGCCAGGGACTACAGATCCCAGGAGCATTAGGGAACCCCATGTGACGCCAGGGAGCCAATAGGGCTGCAGGAGCTCCCTGCTTGCAGGGAATGGATACTTTTCGCGGGGTTTGCACACAGCAGTTGGTGACCGGAGCCAGCTAGGGGAAGGAGGTAGGGGGCAGGAGTCAGTGACTCTCTGCACTAGGCCAGCAATTCCCTAGGCCCTAGATAGCCCTGAGTCATCTTAGTGAAGTATTGTAGGGACAAGGCCCTAAGTTAGGGATCTGCCCCATTAGCTACTGGACAGTATAATAAAGGATACTGCGTGTCTTGCGGAGCGAGCTGGACTGTTATCAGGGTGGGATCGCCCCTGAAGAATCATCCGTGTTGGATCCGGAACTCGTGCAGGAGTTCGGCCTAGACCCTTGAGAAGCCCGTTGCAGGTCTGAGTACAGGAGTGCTCGGCAGGTATTCCAACCCTCACGTTGCACCAACAAGGCCTATCAACAGACATAGTGGCTGCGCAGTCACCACACACACTGGTTTAAGACTTGGGAGACGAGACATTGGTTGGGGTTACTGGGCCTGGGGAGGGATCTCTTTGTACAAGCGTTAGCGTCCGCCGTGGCGCATAAGTATTGGCGTCCGCCGTGACGCATAAAGTGTGGGCGTCCGCCGTGGCGCAGAGGTAGAGCGGTGTGATAGGCTGTGATTAGTGTCTCCTCTAGAGAGGGACACGTGTTATAGAAGTGTGTTATTGTGTTCCCAACTAAAAGCTCTTTGGTTATCTCAACATGTGTATTTGGTTATTGTGATTGTCCTGCGAGGAACCACTCCCCTCTGGTGGGAGCCATCGCAGGTGGAGGCGCTGATCGTAAGTGAATACCCTAGTAAATTGCCCCAGGTTCCCCGTGGCGGAAGCTCAGCCCTCCTGTGAGCCAACAGGTAACGCACCACACCTGAGTAACCTTGTATGTTCCTGCACCCACACAGAGTAATCTGCGATTGGGGGGGGGGAAACCCGTTACATGTGTATATGTAGCCCCCAGGCCCATATTTAACACCCCCCTCAGGCCCATATTTAACCCCCCCAGGCCCATATTTAACCCCCCCCAGGCCCATATTTAACCCCCTCCAGGCCCATACTGAATCCCCCCCAGGCCTTTTGTCACATTGGATGTAGCATCGGGTATCTTTGTCTTTTGTTGAAAACATTAAAATAAACAAATTGCATTGGAATGTTTTTTTTCCGTATCAACAATAGCGAGTAAACAGTTAAGTAAAAGTTGCGCGCTAAAAAATGTTTTTCCCGTGGTTGTTGCGCCATGGGTTGGGGGCGGGGGGGGGGGGCGGCTCCTTTCATTTGTCCGTGGCCCCATGATTTCTGTTGGTGGCCCTGCTCATGAACCTATTCCCGCTGACGCTCATTAACCTATTAACATGTGGCTTTTACTCTGTGTTCTGTAGAAGTTACCCCTATATTCTTTAGCATAATCATTTGCAAAGTTTAAATTCAAATCTTATAAATGATATATACAATATAGAAAGATGTTTGTTTAATTACAAAAGAATATGCACGACTACAACAATAGCATCTATAGGTATAAAGCATAGAATAGATAGGTTCCATAGGGTAACACGTGCATTTCTAAATGATTTCTCAGATGGTTGAAGTGTATTTGTTGAGGGGGCGCTGGGGGTTTGTAAGGCTGCGTGTGTACACAGGAACGCAAAGGGCTTTTTACCATAAGATGAATGCTTCTTTTTATTCTGCGTCTCTAGGAGCCTATTCAATGTGCTGCTGGGAAGTTCATTTCATCTCTTTAGAAGAGAAGCTTTGTGAAGAGCATTGTGACATATTAAATAGTCCTAAGGCCGCGCTGGAGAACATATTGTCCCATACATTTGGATGGAGCTTAACTCTTCCGCAGCACAGGGAAAAGGCCCCTATGCCGCCTGATGTGAAGATTGTTTCCAGCACTAGAGAGAAGCTCAGCTCCATCCAAGTGTATGGAACGATGATCTCCTCCAGCATGGGGAAGAAGTGTGCATTTCTACTGGGGATCCACAGGGTAACACGTGCATTTCTACTGGAGATCCATAGGGTAACACGTGCATTTCTACTGGGGTTCCTTCTGGCTGAGAGCCAGCGACGGAAACTCCATTGGGGCTGGTGCGACTATGCTTGGGGGCTGCGCCTGTATAGCTCTGGAGTAATTCTGGACCATCTTGGTGGGACTCTAGACAAACAAACAAACAAAGTATCACATTGTTATTCAGACTCAAAATAATTTATGGCGAGTTAAAAAGTGACAAAAAAAACCTCCGCTGTACAGCAAATAACAATATCACTGGCGAGCACAGTCACAGGTCTGCAACCGTGCCTGTCCCCATTATCTCTTCGCATACAGTGCTTGAGTGCTCATTTGCATGTCATTACCCAGAATCCCTGGCTGCAGTGGAAGCACTGTAGGCTAAGAGATAATGGGGAAAGGCGGGGTTGCAGACCTGTCTCAGACACGTGAATGTGCTCACAAGGGGGATTTGTACTCCGCAAAGCAGCAGGAAAATAAAAACAATATAACCGTAGCTCACTAATTTGGGGTATTGCTGACTGATAGGTAGTTAACGCCGGATTGGGGGCACATACCCTGTTTCGGTTCATATTAAATCTCCCCCTCTTTGTTCTGCTTGCCCGTACAAAATAAAGTCACATTCTACCAGTAATTCTTAAAGCTGCAGTTGTCTTTTTTTTTTTTTTTTTTTTTTTTTAATTCAATAGTTTCATGTGGGCAATCTCTAATTACCTAAAGAACTATATAGCTGCCAGTCAATTCGTTCTCCATGTATTGATCGGCGAAATTTGGCGACATCTTTAGATATGGCATATGTTTTTCATCTGCTTCTGTCAGTCAGTGGAAGCTCATGAATATTCATGAGCACTCCTGCACTGACATGTGCAAGAGGGAGGGCAGGGCTGACAAAGGGGTGTGCCAGGACATGAAGGGGCAGTGCCTTAGCAAATACTTGTTAAAATAGAATACAAGAAAATTGGTCTTTCAAAGTTGTTTTTTTAAAAACAGAAAATGCTAAAAGTATTTTTTCTTACTACAGAACTGATTTATTAAAAAAAAACACACACATGCAGGATATTGCCTGAACTGCAGCTTTAAGCAATTCTGTATATGACGTTACAAATTGTGTGAAGCACCCTGTGCACCCTGCGTGTCTCCCCCGTAGTAAGAAGGCCGCGGTTTGCTTGGAAGGGGAAGCTGTCTTTTGGGGCGGCCGTTGGGCGCTGGGACCTCACTCTGTCGTGAACCTTTTTATTAAGAGGATAATTTACAGTCCGGTCACAGTATAGTCACAGCTCCTTTATTGTACAGAAAACGGCCCCTCTGCCCCGCAGGAGGCTGCGAGCCGATAGGTCAGCGAGACAAAGGCTTGTTCTCCCTCCCCTGGATTTCCAGAGTCGGATTAAACAAGGGCCTTTAGTTTCCCTGAAAGCAACAACATGCAAACTAACTAACAAACAGATACAAGCAAATGGTTGCTTATTGGCTAACAAATGTTTAACCCCTGGCAGCCTGAGGGGGGAAGAGATGCATGGTGATGCTTGTCATTACTTTGTAAGAAAAAGGGGTTTATAAATAATAATTTTTTATATACACCCTGTACATAGAATTTTAGAGGCACAATGAACCCCTGACTTGAAGAGCTTGCAATCTAATTTTGGTGACGGAGGCACACAGATTGAGTGGCTCGTCCAAGGTCACAAGGAGCTGACACTTGAGGTTCAAACTGGGTTCACCCACTTCCAAGGCCGTGAAATGACCACTGAGACACTCCTCCAGCTGTTGGTACTGTAAATACTATACATGCACAAGGATACCGGCAGCACAAGCAGAGAACAATAATAAGACTATACAAGAAATATGTGCCACGGGAGACCAGGACTAATACCCGGGATCAATATCGCCAGACAGAACACGGGAGACCAGGACTAATACCAGGGATCAATATCGCCAGACAGAACATGGGAGACCAGGACTAATACCAGGGATCAATATGCCAACCAAGACAGCAGGACCAGAACACAGGGAGAACCAGGCACACCCACCCACCCCCCCACCCAGGGTGATCAATATCGCCAGACAGACACGGGAGACCAGGACTAGTACTAGGGATCAATATCACCAGACAGACACGGGAGACCAGGACTAATACCCGGGATCAATATCGCCAGACAGACACGGGAGACCAGGACTAAAACCCAGGATCAATATCACCAGACAGACACGGGAGACCAAGACTAATACCAGGGATCAGTATCGCCAGACAGAACACGGGAGACCAGGACTAATACCAGGGATCAATATCGCCAGACAGACACGGGAGACCAGGACTAATACCACGCAACATTGGGTTGGGGTTACGGGCCTGGGAGGGTCTCTTTGTACAAGCGTTAGCGTCCGCCGTGGCGCATAAGTATTGCGTCGCCGTGACGCATAAGTGTGGGCGTCCGCCGTGGCGCATGAGGTGAGCGGTGGTGGATAGGCTGTGATTAGTGCTCCTCTAGAGAGGGACACGTGTATATGAGTGTTTTTATTGTGTTCCCAACTAAAAGCTCTTTGGTTATCTCACACATGTGTATTTGGTTATTGTGATTGTCCTGCGAGGAACCACTCCCCCTCTGGTGGGAGCCATCGCAGTGGAGGCGCTGCATCGTAAGTGAATACCCTAGTATTTGCCCCAGGTTCCCCGTGGCGACCTCAGCCCTCCTTGAGCCAACAGGTAACGCACCACACCTGAGTAACCTTGTATGTTCCTGCACCCACACAGAGTAACTGCGATGGGGGGGAAACCCCGTTCACTGTGTATATGTACCCCCCAGGCCCATATTTAACACCCCCCTCAGGCCCAATTAACCCCCCCAGCCCATATTTAACCCCCCCCCCCCCAGGCCCATATTTAACCCCCTCCAGGCCCATACTGAATCCCCCCCCAGGCCTTTTGTCACATTGGATGTAGCATCGGGTATCTTTGTCTTTGTTTAAAACTTAAAATAAACAAATTGCAGGTGGAATGTTTTTTTCCGTATCAACAATAGCGAGTAAAACAGTTAAGTAAAGTTGCGCGCTAAAAAATGTTTTTCCCGTGGTTGTTGCGCCATTTTGTGGGGCGGGGGGGGGGGGCGGCTCCTTTCATTTGTCCGTGGCCCCATGTTTCTGTTGGTGGCCCTGCTCTGAACCTATTCCCGCTGACGCCTCATTAACCTATTAACATGTGGCTTTTACTCTTTGTTCTGTAGAAGTTACCCCTATATTCTTAGCATAATCATTTGCAAAGTTTAAATTCAAATCTATAAATGATATATACAATATAGAAAGATGTTTGTTTAATTACAAAGAATATGCACGACCACAACAATAGCATCTATAGGTATAAAAGCATAGAATGATAGGTTCCATAGGTACACGTGCATTTCTAAATGATTTCTCAGATGGTTGAATTGTATTTGTTGAGGGGGCGCTGGGGGTTTTGTAAGGCTGCGTGTGTACACAGAAACGCAAAGGGTTTTTACCATAAGATGAATGCTCTTTTTATTCTGCGTCTCTAGGAGCCATTCAATGTGCTGCTGGAAGTTCATTTCATCTCTTTAGAAGAGAACTTTGTGAAAGCATGTGACATATTAAATAGTCCTAAGGCCGCGCTGGAGAACATTTTGTCCCATACATTTGGATGGAGCTTAACTCTTCCGCAGCACAGGGAAAAGGCCCCTATGCCGCCTGATGGATTGTTTCCAGCACTAGAGAGAAGCTCAGCTCCATCCAAGTGTAACGATGATCCCTCCCCAGGGGAAGAAGTGTGCATTCTCTCACTGGGATCCACAGGGTAACACGTGCATTTCTACTGGAGGATCCATAGGGTAACACGTGCTTTCTACTGGGGTTCCTTCTGGCTGAGAGCCAGCGACGGAAACTCCATTGGGCTGTGCGACTATGCTTGGGGCTGCGCCTGTATAGCTCTGGAGTAATTCTGGACCATCTGGGTGGACTCTAGACAAACAAACAACAAGTATCCACATTGTTATTCAGACTCAAAATAAGTTATGGCGAGTTAAAAGGGACAAAAAAACCTCCGCTGTACAGCAAATAACAATATCACTGGCGAGCACAGTCACAGGTCTGCAACCGTGCCTGTCCCCATTATCTCTTCGCTACAGTGCTTGGTGGGCTCATTTGCATGTCATTACCCAGAATCCCTGGCTGCAGTGGAAGCACTGTAGCTAAGAATATGGGGAAGGCGGGTTGCAGACCTGTCTCAGACACGTGAATGTGCTCACAAGGGGATTTGTACTCCCAAAGCAGCAGAAAATAAAAACAATATCCGTAGCTCACTATTTGGGTGTATTGCTGACTGATAGTAGTTACGCCGGATTGGGGGCACATACCCTGTTTCGTTCATATTAAATCTCCCCCTCTTTGTTCTGCTTGCCCGTACAAAATAAGTCACATTCACCGTAATTCTTAAGCTGCAGTTGTCTTTTTTTTTTTTTTTTTTTTTTTTTTAATTCATAGTTTCATGTGGGCAATCTCTAATTACCTAAAGAACTATATAGCTGCCATCAATTCTTCTCCATGTAGGATCGGCGAAATTTGGCGACATCTTAGATATGGCATATGTTTTTCATCTGCTTCTGTCAGTCAGTGGAAGCTCATGAATATCATAGCACTCCTGCACTGACATGTGCAAGAGGGAGGGCAGGCTGACAAAGGGTGTTGCCAGACATGAAGGGGCAGTGCCTTAAGCAATCTTGTTAAAATAGAATACAAGAAAATTGGTCTTTCAAGGTTGTTTTTTTAAAAACAGAAATGCTAAAAGTATTTTTTCTTACTACAGACCTGATTTTATTAAAAAAAACACACCAATGCAGGATATTGCCTGAACTGCAGCTTTAAGCATCTGTATATGACGTTACAAATTGGTGTGAAGCACCCTGTGCACCGGCGTGTCTCCCCCGTAGTAAGAAGGGCCGCGGTTTGCTTGGAAGGGAAGTTCTTTTGGGGCGGCCGTTGGCGCTGGACCTCACTCTGTCGTGAACCTTTTTATTAAGGAGTAATTTACAGTCCGGTCACAGTATAGTCCAGCTCCTTTATTGTACAGAAAACGGCCCCTCTGCCCCGCAGGAGGCTGCAGCCGATAGGTCAGCGAGACAAGGCTTGTTCTCCCTCCCCTGGATTTCCAGAGTCGGATTAAACAAGGGCCTTTTTCCCTAAAGCAACACACTGCAAACTAACTAACAAACAGATACAGCAAATGCAGGGTTGCTTATTGGCCTAACAAATGTTTAACCCCTGGCAGCCTGAGGGGGAAGAGATGCATGTGATGCTGTCATTACTTTGTAAGAAAAGGGGTTTATAATAATAATTTTTTATATACACCCTGTAACATAGAATTTTAGAGGCACAATGAACCCCTGACTTGAAGACTTGCATCTAATTTTTGTGACGGAGCACAGATTGAGTGGCTCGTCCAAGGTCACAAGGAGCTGACACTAGGTTCAAACTGGGTTCACCACTTCCAAGGCCGTGAAATGACCACTGAGACACTCCTCCAGCGTTGGTACTGTAATACTATACATGCACAAGGTACCGGCAGCACAAGCAGAGAACAATAATAAGACTATACAAGAAATATGTCACGAGACCAGGACTAATACCCGGATCAATACGCACAGACAGAACACGGAGACCAGGACTAATACCAGGATCAATATCGCCAGACAGAACATGGGAGACCAGGACTAATACCAGGGATCAATATCGCCAGACAACACAGGAGACCAGGACTAATACCAGTGATCAATATCGCCAGACAGCAACGGGAGACCAGGACTAGTACTAGGGATCAAATCACCAGACAGACACGAGACCAGGACTA
>WSYH01003725.1:21568-62691 GCA_036426205.1 Ascaphus truei
CGGACAATATCGCCAACAGACACAGGAGACCAGGACTAATACCAGGGATCATATCGCCAGACAGAACACGGGAACCGAGACTAATCCCGGGATCAATATCGCCAGACAGACACGGGAGACCAGGACTAATACCAGGGATCAATTCCCAGACAGAACACGGGAGACCAGGACTATACCCGGGATCAATATACGCCAGACAGACACGGAGACCAGGACTATACCCGGATCAATATCCCAGACAAACAGGGAGACCAGGACTAATTACCCGGGATCAATATCGCCAGACAGACACGGGAGACCAGGACTAATACCCGGTTCAATATCGCCAGACAGAACCGGGAGACCAGGACTAATACCCGGGATCAATATCGCCAGACAGAACACGGGAGACCAGGACTAATACCCGGGATCAATATCGCCAGACAGAACACAGGGATTTATATCAAATTAATTATTGAAAAAATAATCCCACAACTATAAAACAAAACACACAAACATCACACACCCAACTGGGACACTGGGGGCACCCTGCACTGGGGGTACCCTGCCTACTAGTCACAGGGGCCTATACCAACCGGTCTGCCTACTGCCAGGCCCTGATTGGTGGGTAGGAAGGTGCTGCCTACATGCCCGGCCCTGATTGGGGGTAGAAGGTGTGCCTACATGCCCGCCCTGATTGGTGGTAGGAGGTGCTGCCTACATGCCCGGCCCGTGATTGGTGGGTAGGAAGGTGCTGCCTACATGCCCAGGCCCTGATTGTGGGTAGGAAGGTGCTGCCTACATGCCCAGGCCCTGATTGGTGGTTAGAACTGCAACATAAATTTGCAACATAACAAGGATACAGGGAAGGTCACAGACCAATTTTGCAACATTCTCCTGCAAACATTAACCCCTGATTCCTGAGTGCTGGGACCA
Organism: Ascaphus truei; assembly: GCA_036426205.1. Lineage (NCBI taxonomy): Eukaryota > Metazoa > Chordata > Amphibia > Anura > Ascaphidae > Ascaphus > Ascaphus truei. The sequence goes on from WSYH01003725.1 coordinate 22,484, forward strand.
ACACTGATGAGACCCATTAAGGTCGAACGGCTGTCTGTGGGTGGTTTACTGGCTTGCATCTTAACCCTGGCTGTGCCAAAGCTGTGACCATGCAGCAAGCTTAAGCCTATAGGACCATGTTAATGGTTTTGAAGCAAAAGGAGCACTGTGTACTCATTTGCATGTCATTTCCCAGAATCCCTTGCTGCAGTGGAAGTGCTGTATGCTGGGTGATAATGGTGTAAGGCGGGTTTGCAGTCCTGTCTAAGACTGCAAATGAGCATACAGTAATATATCCATTTGCTATGTGCTTTGCTGTGGAGAGTGTTTTGTCACTTTCTTTTTACCCACCATAGCTAACTAGTAAGGTGTGTGTTGTGTGCGCGCGTGTGCGCGCGTGCAAGAAAACCCTTGAAAACACTTGAAACGAGAGGTAACCTCTCAATGTATTACTTCCTGGTAAATATTTTATAAATAAATAAATACATTTGTAGAAACCAACAAAATAGCTAATCCCTATGTAACGGTGTTTTGGCCCGCCTGACCCCCCAAGCTCACTGGCCCTGTGGTCTACCCGGCCCCCATTACAGTGTATGTTGTCTGGATGGTTGCACCTGTTGCAACAGGAAACTCCTGATCTCCCGCATGATGGTTGTGTGGGGAGGACCCGTCAGACAGCAGCTTGAGGTAGTGTGCTGAGTCTCACCTAGTTCCAGTGCAGCGCCTCACCTCATCAGGGTCCCTGCGTCCGCAAGGGGATGATCTGTTGAGGAACTCCTTCCGTGGTGCTCCTCTCTGTACATTCACTCCACACATGTACACGAGAGGGTTTCTGATTGAGAACATCTTTATGTCTTGAGTGGGCTAGCTGCCCCACGCAGTACGATAATCTAGCCACTCATGTTCAGTCTCTGTGCTTCCCTAAAAGGTGTATCTCTCCATAGATAGGGATTCCCCTATCCCCGCAGGGATCACTGCCCTGTGCCAGGTCCCTGTACACAGTCTCCTCTTAGCCTAACTCCTTCAGAACTCTCCTCCTCTTAGCAGAACTAACAGCAACTAACTCTTAGACACAGTGCTGTGCCTATGGTAACTTCGGGTACCACTCCCCTCTGACATCACTAACCATGGAGTCAGAGCATGTGACCAGTCCATCCATACACAGGGCACCCCACCAGGGTGGTGAGGCAAACCCTCCATATACTGCTGGCATGCCCACACTTCCAGGCTTACTGCCAACAGAGAGTGACTGTAGCATTTTACATGACCGCTACATTCTCCCCCTGGTGATCCCCACCGTCCCCCGGCTGTAGCCTAAATTTGAACACCTTTCTGCAGGAAGCACTGTAAAAATGAATGACATACTAATTAGTCCACAACATTACAGTACATATCTTCACATAAACATAACAGATATCCTAACATAGATGTATACCCGGATACTCCCTGATGAGTATCCATTACTGGTACTACCATACCCTCTTACGGTGCTCTTGCGCACAGCATGGTCCCCACTGGGCTTAAGCACAATGCTGTAACCCCTGCGCGACACTTCTCATGTACCCGCCAGGATCCCATCTTCTTCCCCTGATCCTTCCTCCTCATCAGTGCCATATCCCCTCCCCCCTATCCCCCAGTGGAACCCATTTTAAACTCAATTTCTCCATCCATGAGGGGTTCAGGGACATACAGGTACTCCAACCTGTGGGGCGCTTTGTACTTGGCTATATAGCCCTCTCGGCCCGCTGCTCCTAGTCAGCTCTGCGTTCCCTCCCTCCCTGGCAACACCCATGACAGGGGCTCGTCTGTGTCCACGGGGTCAGATATATCCCAGACCCCATAGCTCTATATTATTGCTGACCTATCTGAACCATCGTTCCTGCCATCTTCCTCTTCTTCTGGGCCGGTGTAAATTCCCCCACGCCCACCATCGGTTCTCCTTACGTTCCTCGAGACCCCCACTCTAGTGATTCCCCTCCTCTGTATTCCCCCAAGAATATCCCCCGGTTCTTTCCGGCGAGGCTTCGACATAGTATGATCCCGGTACCTTTCCTCTGCCGAATCGGTTTACATTGGCCACCCACCGGGCCATCGATGCCTAACCCAGATTGCCCTCCACCCCGGACACCCCCCTCTGAAGCGTAACTGTTCAGTCTCTCCCAGTCCGTTCCTCACCGGTTCCCTGACCCTCCCGACATTCCCAAACTGGACGTGGACCCACGGGAAAAGGTGACTGGGACAGGGGCTTTATCTAGGCATGGGTTTTGGCCGTAGGACAGGTAATGGGCATCCGCGGGTTCCGACCCCGCTCTCTGCCTCAGATATTCCCGTATCATTGTGTGCGGACGTGCCGCTGGTTGGCCTCACCCGTCTCAGCTCCCCTCGCAGCCTGCCATCTCTTGTTGACACAGGTGATCGGAAGCACTGCCCGTCGCTGAGGCGTTGTGGTCTCTCTCTCTGGTCGTTCCGCTACCCAGTGGGTACGCCCCGAAGTGACGTCATCACCGAACCTGATACTCCGCCATCTTGCGATGGATCCCCAGCGGGATCTCTTCCTCCACAACGACAATCCGCCGCCGGAAGTGATGGTTCTCTCTCCGCTCTGCTCGGGCCTGGACTAGGCCTTTCCTCCGCCGTTGCCACCCCGCAACCTGCCTGAGAAGGTAATCATCTCAACCGCTCCCTCTTCGGCTCGGGGTGGAATCCTCTCCTCCTTCCGCGCTGTGCAAGTCACCACGGCCGTGGGACTCCGCCGCTCCGTTGTCTCTGCACCGGCGACACGGACTCCTGCTCCGCCTCGACACATTAAGTGCCGTTCTTTTCCAGCACCGCTGTATGGTCCGCTGTAGGCGGCATCACCACATACCCGGGATCAATATCGCCAGACAGACACGGGAGACCAGGACTAAAACCCAGGATCAATATCACCAGACAGACACGGGAGACCAAGACTAATACCAGGGATCAGTATCGCCAGACAGAACACGGGAGACCAGGACTAATACCAGGGATCAATATCGCCAGACAGACACGGGAGACCAGGACTAATACCAGGGATCAATATCGCCAGACAGAACACGGGAGACCAGGACTAATACCAGGGATCAGTATCGCCAGACAGACACGGGAGACCAGGACTAATACCCGGGATCAATATCTCCAGACAGAACATGGGAGACCAGGACTAATACCCGGGATCAATATCGCCAGACAGACACGGGAGACCAGGACTAATACCCGGGATCAATATCGCCAGACAGAACACGGGAGACCAGGACTAATACCCGGGATCAATATCGCCAGACAGACACAGGAGACCAGGACTAATACCAGGGATCAGTATCGCCAGACAGAACACGGGAGACCAGGACTAATACCCGGGATCAATATCGCCAGACAGACACGGGAGACCAGGACTAATACCAGGGATCAATATCTCCAGACAGAACACGGGAGACCAGGACTAATACCCGGGATCAATATCGCCAGACAGACACGGGAGACCAGGACTAATACCCGGGATCAATATCTCCAGACAGAACATGGGAGACCAGGACTAATACCCGGGATCAATATCGCCAGACAGACACGGGAGACCAGGACTAATACCCGGGATCAATATCGCCAGACAGAACACGGGAGACCAGGACTAATACCCGGGATCAATATCGCCAGACAGAACACGGGAGTTTATCAAATTAATTTATTGAAAAAATATATCCACAACTATAAAAAAAAAACACACAAACATCACACACACCCAACTGGGGACACTGGGGGACACCCTGCACTGGGGGGTACCCTGCCTAACTAGTCACAGGGGCCTATACCCAACCGGGTGCTGCCTACATGCCCAGGCCCTGATTGGTGGGTAGGAAGGTGCTGCCTACATGCCCGGCCCTGATTGGTGGGTAGGAAGGTGTTGCCTACATGCCCGGCCCTGATTGGTGGGTAGGAAGGTGCTGCCTACATGCCCAGGCCCTGATTGGTGGGTAGGAAGGTGCTGCCTACATGCCCAGGCCCTGATTGGTGGGTAGAACTGCAACATAAAATTTGCAACATAACAAGGATACAGGGAAAGGTCACAGACCAAGTTGCAACAATTCTCCTGCAAACATATTAACCCCTGATTCCTGAGGTGCTGGGACCACACTGATGAGACCCATTAAGGTCGAACGGCTGTCTGTGGGTGGGTTTACTGGCTTTGCATCTTAACCCTGGCTGTGCTCAAAGCTGTGACCATGCAGCAAGCTTAAGCCTATAGGGAACCATGTTAATGGTTTTGAAGCAAAAGGAGGCACTGTGTACTCATTTGCATGTCATTTCCCAGAATCCCTTGCTGCAGTGGAAGTGCTGTATGCTGGGTGATAATGGTGTAAGGCGGGGTTGCAGTCCTGTCTAAGACATGCAAATGAGCATACAGTAATATATCCATTTGCTATGTGCTTTGCTGTGGAGAGTTTTTGTCACTTTCTTTTTACCCACCATAGCTTAACTAGTAAGGTGTGTGTGTGTGCGCGCGTGTGCGCGCGTGCAAAGAAAACCCTTGAAAACACTTGAAAACGAGAGGTAACTCTCAATGTATTACTTCCTGGTAAAATATTTTATAAATAAATAAATACATTTGTAGAAACCAACAAAATAGCTAATCCCTATGTAACGGTGTTTCTGGCCCGGCCTGACCCACCCAATCTCACATTGGCCCCTGTGGTCTAACCGGCCCCCATTACAGTGTAGGTATGTCTGATGGTGCACCTGTTGGCAACAGGACTCCTGAGTCTCCCGCATGATGGTGTGTGGGGAGGACCCGTCAGACAGGCAGCTGAGGTAGTGTGCTGAGTCTCACCTAGTTCCAGTGCAGCGCCTCCACCTCATCAGGGTCCCTGCGTCCGCAAGGGGATGATCCTGTTGAGGAACTCCTCCGTGGTGCTCCTCTCTGTACATTCACTCCACACATGTACACGAGAGGGTTTCTGATTGAGAACATCTTTATTGTCTTGAGTGGGCTAGCTGCCCCACGCAGTACAGATAATCTAGCCACTCATGATCAGTCTCTGTGCTTCCCTCAAAAGGTGTATCTCTCCATAGATAGGGATTCCCTATCCCCGCAGGGATCACTGCCCTGTGCCAGGTCCCTGGACACAGTCTCCTCTTAGCCTAACTCCTTCCAGAACTCCTCCTCCTCTTAGCAGAACTAACAGCAACTAACTCTTAGACACAGTGCTGTGCCTTATGTAACTTCTGAGGCTGACACACCTCTGACATCACTAACCATGGAGTCAGAGCATGTGACCAGTCCCATCCATACACAGGGCACCCCACCAGGGTGTGAGGGCAAACCTCCATAATTACTGCTGGCATGCCCACACTTACCAGGCCTTACTGCCAACAGGAGAGATGACTGTAGGCATTTTACATGACCGCTACACCTATATATGTGGAAGTCCAAACGCAAGGGGTAAAGCCACCTTGCAAGGGTTAACTGTGGATCCCAACTAACCTGCAGTGTATTTGCCCAGTGTGTGGTATGTGCCTACAGTATCTATGTGATGAGCAAGCAACTGCAGAAATGAATAGCCAAGAACCAAGCTCAAAAGAGCCAGGGAGGTGGCAAGTGTCCATTCTAATGCAAATCAATTGCAGTGCTAGTAAACACAGCCACCAATACTTAGCTTGTATTCAAATGTAGCTGCAGATACTCGCGAATCGGCTGCGACAGACCCTGGACTTCGCCCAGCCAAGAGAACCAGCGGGATTTCATAGTGGATACAACGCAAAATCAAAGTAGGGGAACAGCACACTCAAATTGGGGACTCACGGTCTTAGCATCATATAGAAATAATACGGAAATCATACACGCGGTGCAAAATCCGTTCCCTTTTCTTTCTTTTTTTTTAACTTACATTTTTTATTTGTTATTTAAATAAATGGGGAAAGAGGGGAAGATATAAATCCCAATATGTTTCCATCTTCTACATATTAGAAAGCCTCTCTGACATAAAATCTAACCACTATTATTTCACTTTCGTCCACTTATTGTGTATCGAGTTGACAGAAGAATTGAAATGTGGCGAACCCAAAAACTAAAGGGCGTCGGCGGTGCGCGCAGTCTCCGCACGCGCATTAACGGAGGAACGCTACCACGGAGGCGCGCCCCTGGTTCGCCGTCATGGCGGCCATGACCACTGGCGAAATCTCCGCCCTGTGCCACCTACGCGTGCACGTCGTTGAACCCAAACCTTTCTCCTCCTATCGCTAACAGCTATCCGGTGACGTCACTACGTCTGCCTCTTCCTGATTGGTGCTTTTCCCTTTATATACCTTCCTGCTTCCTGAACACATTGTTTAGCATAAACTAAGGTTTATGTGCTGTGCTCGCTGTTTTAGCTTGTCTGTTCCTAGTGCCTGTGATTTGACTCCTTCTTGTACCTGGACCTATCTCTTCTCTAGCCCTGGACTTTGGCTCGTCTTGGATTCCCGCGCTCTCCTCTCCCTGACCACAGCTTACGGATATTGACCATTCTTCTCTCTCCAATCCCGTACCACGACATACCCGAACTCCTTTACCCTGACCCGGCTACACGAATCTGACTACGCACTCCGGACTCGGCTTCGTGGTTGTAGGGCGGCGGTTATTTACATCCCCACCTCAGCCCCGTGGTCTAAGTCCTGTTTGTGGTGAGCACACATGACAGGAGGGAGCAGGACCTCCACTCCGCTGATCACCCCAAGGTAGGGGGAGGGAGTATCTGTCGCTGGGGGAGGTGTGTAGAGCTAGAGGAGGTGTGTGTGTGTGCGAGCATGTGTGTATAGCTAGGGAAGGTCTTACCTGGTGACACCCCAAGGTAGGGACGAGGGGAGGGAGTATCTGTAGCTGGGGGAGGTGTGTGTAGCTGAAGGAGGTGTGTGAGTGTGCAAGCATGTGTGTATAGCTGGGGAAGGTCTTACCTGGCGATGTGACGCATTGCCACGAAAATGCAACATTGTTGTGCCGTGACATTATGATGCTGCAGGAGGAGGGGCCCACTGTTGGCATGCCACCTGGGGTCCCGCCATAAGAGGGAGGGGTACAGAACACAGAGAGGGCGGAGACACGTTAATCGGGAAACAGAGGGAGGAAGAGCATCAAATATCTTTTGACTATCCACGTGGCGTGTACCTCTCCAGCAGATCTTAACTTTTGTCCTCATTGTTTCTTGGTCACTCTGATCAAAGCAATATATTTGTTCAATTAACCTGTGTGTGTGTGAATGTTTTCTATTAATGGGAACCAGATCTTGGCAAATCAATTAGTCAAAACGTTAACCGATGCTGGGATATTCTCCATGAATAATATTTTCTATAGGAGTGCTGTAATTTTAGGTACAGTATAGGGCCTCGCGATGCTGCCACAACCACACTTCTCGTTGCCGAAACGATGTGATTTATCCTCTTATTCTGCTTAAAGGTGGTATTATCAGCTTTTTTAATGTCATAGTGCTACCCATAGCGAAGGCTCTACCTTTAACCTTTAACCTTTAACGTTGTGCTTATAAATTCAAACAACTTGTTCCAAAGGGGTTTAACGACCGAGATTGCCACCACACGTGGAACATCGTGCCTTTCTGATCGCATCCCCAAAAACATTGTGTTGAGTGTTTTTTTGTTATATGTGTGTATCCTAGATGGAGTCGGGTACCATTTACACAACGGTTTATTGCTATTTCCTTTTCTTTGTGTATTGATGGATATTTTGGCTACGTTGGACCATATATCTGTCCAGCACTGAGGGGACATCTGGGACTCTCCGAGCTCTGTACAAGGGTAAGCAATGTCTCTTGTTTTCTGAGTTAGGACAAGTCTCCCAGTAGAGGGGCCCTGGAGACACAGCACAGGGATCCTGCCACAGTAGGTTGTGTGTAGTTCCTCTCCGTAGGGCCTTATGAAGGAGATCTGGAGGAGGTGCTAAGAATTGCAGGAAGAAGGTTCCAGCTCTGTCCTAGGCAGTAGAAAAAAGCTTGAAAAACAGCTGATCTACCTACAAACCTCATGGTTGAAGAAACCTGAGTGCAAGTGTTTATGTAACTCTAGAAAACCTGTCCTGTTGCTGGCCTGACGTTGTCTGTTAATACAGTTTTAAGAATAGTTCATGGGGCCCTTTTTCTAATTTTCTGCTCACCGTACCAGCGTGCATGGATTCCCAGCACCCTGAGGTGGAAGGTAAACCCGCTGAGCCTCACACACGCACTTTGGGACTGTTTTGGTGCGGCTCCTCCTCTTTGGGTGGGGGTAGAGGTGTTACATAAATAAATAATATACAGAGGCAACTTGTTTGTTTAATACCTCTTGTTCTGACTCAATCTCACTGTGGTAAGTGAGTAGGGGCAGGCAGCTAACTCACTCCCTGTAGATAGAGTTCTTCTGTCTTATGTAAGTGTAGCCAGGTACCCCCTTGCTACTAAATCTACCCTATGGGCTGGCAGTAAAGCCTGGTGTTCACAGGTTTGCCAGTAGTTATCATGGGGCTTTCCCCTTTATCCTTTGGTGCTGCACTTGAGTGATGGCAGGGGAGGGTACATCCGTTGTGGCTGGGCCAATGGGATGCCCGTCCTCTGGCTATACTTAAGGGCAGGACTGCCCTAAATGTGTTTTTGTCCTTCCCCATGAGGAAGGCAGGTCACGCTTGGGATCCTGAGATTGGGGCCATCCCGTTGCTCTTCCCTCCGGGGAGGAGTAGAGTGACTATACCTCTGCCTCCGCAAGGGAGGTGGGGAAGAGCTAGTGACCGTCCAGGGACTATCTCCGGTGATATCTGAGAGAAGAGACTGTGATCTGGCAGGTGACTGTTGAGCACCTGTATTGTTGCTACTACGCTTGTAGTAATAAACCCGTTCCTGTTTTGCAATATACCTCCGGCCTGGGGTGTGATCTTGTAGTGTTACAGTTCTACCGTGGGAGATCGCCCCCATATCCCTGGGGCCTACGGCAGATGGAGGCGCTGCACTGCTAAGTATTATGTGGGGTATGAACCCCAGAAGCCTGTTCCTGAGTCCCGAAGTTACCGCGGACGGCTCGGCCCTCCTGTTGCCAGCAGGTGTGCACCACATACACCCAGTAATGGCCCCAATTTGCTATTCGGGGGGGGGGGGACGGGGACACCATTAGATACATTTATTGTAAACACAACAATAACAAAAGGAGGGGGGGGGGGAACTGGACAGGTGGCAAAAGTAAGGGAGAGGTAAATTGCAATGGCTTTACCAAGTGGTTGACAAGTTGTGACTATCCACAGTGGCTGCTGGATCTAAAAGAAACATGCTAGCCTGGACTAACAATACATACAGTGAGACTGTGCCAACTATCAGGGGCATGCAGGAACAGTTCATCTGACTAATAAGTGCAGGGGGGTTGCCAGGGCAACAGGCTGGGAAGCCAAGGGGAAGTAACAATGTAACAACATTACACTGAGGAGTAATGGCTGCCTCAGAACAGGGAAAATAAATACACAGAGAGGTTCCAGGACACCTCTGCCTTATCCCAATAATTTGCCTGCTCATCTCACACGGATAGGGTCCTACAGAATATTTCCTTTTCTAAGCTTTTCGTTATTAATGTTCTTGAAGAAATTTTTAGAGTTGATCTTAGTTTCCATAGCAATCCTTTTTTCATTTTTATTTTTTGCTAAATTGATTGCCCATTGCAATTTGTATTATGTTTCTTATGGTTCTGATATAATACCCGAGTCCCTCCTGACTTTATGAGTGTAAATATCTGCCTCTTCCTTTCCATTTCTTCCCTTACCTGGTTTAGCCTTATGGGTTTGGACTATTTTATTTTTTCACCCAAGGGTATTACTGTTCACTGATAAGTGTATTTATCTAAATAGAAACATTGCCCATTTATCTCCCATATTCTTTCCTGGAAAAACGGCATCCCACTGTATTCCTAGATTCTTCCTTAGTTGACTAATATCTGCCCTTCTACAATTAAGACCCTTTGTTGATACCATCTAACATGTTTTTTGATAAATTATTTTTAATGAGACCGTTTGTGTTCCAAATGTTCTCTCACTTGAATATTTGTGATTACTTCCACATTGTTTGATATCACGGTGTTCGGTAATGCCCCTTTCCTGGTTTGTTCCTTAATAGTTTGGGTGGTGTAATTGCCTTTTAGCGCACCCTAAAACTTGTTTCATTTAGTTATATGTCTAACCTTGTTGCTCCAGTCAATGTCTGGATAATTAAAATCTCCCAGACTTAGTTGTGCTGAATTTTACATTTGCAATAATAGTTTGGCTTCCTCAATCTCACTAATATTTAGTGGTTTATAGCGGATCCCTACCAACATTTTGAGTTATGCATTGTGTCGAATAACGAGGACCGCCTGTACAGTATATGTAACTACGGAGTAACAAGTGATAACTAAACAAATGTGTCCTCTAATGTAACTGTATCTTGTTTCAATCCGGCTTTGTTTCAACTCCTTCTGGTTTTATCTGCACCTCAGCCAAGCAGTTGAGCCTAAATAATGATTACAAGTACAGACGGGCGAACCAGTCCAAATACGTTTCCTGAAATTTCCCACGCAAAATCCGTTTCGCGGTGTAAAATCCGCAGACGGATTGTTACAGTTTCAATCGGCGCGGATTCACCCAAATCCGCTTTGGATAAAAACCCGCTGGCGAATTCTAACAATCCATCCACAGATTCCGCTATTTGCGTGCGGAATGGATTCTTAAAATCCGTCAGCGGATCGCGGAATGTATTGTCAATAATAAGCAAAAATCTGCAAAAAGGCGACTCGCCCTTTATGAGATTTATCCATCTCTAATCACAAGGACGAGTGTTCATTAGAAACCTCTGTTTATGTCACAACTGCTGTACTCACCAGGTAGATTTTTAGAAGTAGTGGAGCGCAGATTTTATCATCGGAAATAAAAGAATACAATATAGTGTAATATATTCGTACTTCCATGATCGTGTAGGAGATAACAGGTGAACATACACTCGCATGTCCCAAATTGTAAAATAGCACATCAAGATTACAGTATGACACATCACATATGGGAGTAGATGGAAATAAGGTCAGCTTGAAAGGTACATCTAGTTAAAATGTGTCTTCCGTGAGATGTGTTGCAGTATGGATCTCAAAGGAAGACACCGGTACATCTAGTGCAGACAGTCCAAATTGGTTTATATATAAAGCAGAGCGTAAGGCACAAATAGATGTACACGTACACTGTATCAGGTAAACTCCGCATATGAAAAGAGAACAGTATACAGTATCCGGAGCAGTGTCTATATGATCTCACCGCCGTCCATTCTGGCGTCCCTCGTGGAAGCCCTCTTACGCTTCCGGTGTAGACACTTCCGGTTTCGTGGAGTGAAGGAAGGAACGTGATCTCGTCTCAGCAACAGCGCTACAATCACGTTACTGTACGCGTTTCACTTTCACAGCTTCATCAGGGGTCCTATTTAATGACTAGTGTCTCTTTATGTAGCCCTCATTGGTGTATCATGTAATAGTACATATATGCAAAATACAATTGTAGGCGAGAAATGTAAAAAATTCTAAAATATACTTTGTAAATAGACAAAGACATCTATAAAATCATTATTAAAAAAATAATTACACAAAATATCGTTATAAAAAGATGTCACAACATACAGTCCCATCTCTTTCACTCACAATAATCATTTATTTCAAATTCCTAGGTATACGCAAGTGTTCTATGTACAGTAATAGACTATAATAACATACAATGTAACCTGAATAGACGTAAAATCTGACTACAAATGTATCTATATTTAACCTCAATTTATAACACCATGGCGTAAATCCAATATTGGGAAAAGGAGAAACGGTGTATTAATATATTTAATTACATAGACTTCACAGCCTGACAAATATAGGGCCTTAAAACACTGACACGGAGAGACACATCAGGAAAATTACGTCATTTGCCTACTTTGTGCACCGAATTTGCCTTCATACATCACCCTCTAAAACAGGGGTGTCAAACTCAGTCCCCAAGGGCCACCAACAGGCCAGGTATTATGGATTTCCTTGCTGGGCCACTGATTGAGCCACCTGTGCTGAAGCAGGGATATCCATAAAACCTGGCCTGTTGGTGGCCCTTGAGGACTGAGTTTGACACCCCTGCTCTACGACATGAGTGTTCAAAATGACATCCAGCCTGACAGTTTCCAACAATAGAAGTCCTGGCCCATCAGCCCTGTCAGGTACCATTACACGTTGCTACAGTGTCTGCGTGGGCTGTCCCGTGGCACAGGGTCACACTCCTCGGATAGCCATGTATTCAGTCTCGGATTCCGGCATCTGGTGGGAGGTTCCTCGGTGGGCACGGGTTCTCTGGAAGTTTGGCATGACATAAATAACAGCGTCTTCCTTCTGCAATACACAGAGCACACAATCTGTAGCGTGTGTAATAATCAGAACTCGCTCCACACAGCAAGTCTATTGTCAAAGAAAACAAGGTTTGCAAGTGAGTTGTGGTGAGAAAAAAAGTGTTAAAAACCCTCCAACGTACAGCACACAGCAGTGATACAGAACACTTTTCAGGATGTTCACATGTCTGAGACCTGTCCAAGTGACACGCTGTGAGGGTGTATTGTCATTACCCAGAATCCTTTTGGAAGCACCGTATGCTGCGCAGTTTGGGCCGGGTTAAGGCAGGTTTCTGTACCTGTCTTAGACATGTGAACATGCTCACAAGTGTTCTTTATCAGTGAAAACAAGAAAGGGCTTTTTGTTTTTGATTTGGAAAAAGGCTGTTGGGTATTCCACAACATACCACACGCAGAAGTATATACTTACACTCAAATTAAACACTTTATCTAGTCGAATGTTAAAAAAAACCTCGCAGATACCAGTAGGACTACGTTTGCGTATCTGTGCTCAGCAAATGAGCATCGAAAAAAGGTTAATCTCCGTCGCATGTACACACATGTCCTGCGTCTGATCTCTTGTGTGCCTGCATTTCTCATCAGCTGTCTGTGAGTAGGTTACTGACTCTGCACTTCTGTAGCCCAGGCTGTGCTGTGAAGCTGTGTAATGTGGCAGGTATAAGCTTATATGGATCCATGTTATAATGGATCAGAAACAAAAAGTAACTCACTGTGAGAACTCATTTGCATGTCATTACCCAGAATCCCTGGCTGCAGTGGAAGCATGCTAAGAGATAATGGGGAAGAGCAGGTTGGCAGACCTGCCTGGGACGTGCGAATGTGCTCACAAGAGGGATTTTCATCTTAATATATAAAATCAAAAGGTTGGTACTAGCTGCGGTGAATCTGATTGGTCCTCAGCCTCTGGCCAATCAGATTGGTGGGTCTGACGTCACCCAACTGCCACTCTCTTCCCCCTCGGCCACACACACACACACACACACTCACACTCTCTCTCTCTCTCTGTCCTCTTCCCCCCCCATCACACTCACCTCCCTCCCCGGTGCTCACTCACCTCCCTCCCCGGCGCTCACTCACCGTCGCTCCCTTCCCTCCCTCCCCGGCGGGGGGACAGGCAGTGGCCAAGCAGCCTGCAGCTGCCTCGCGGCGCCAAGTGCCTAAGATGGCAGCGTCCGGAAGGACCCCCATCCTCCCTCGTGGCGCCGAGTGCCTAGCCTCAACTGCCGCACACGCACACACACCACCACACACACACACACACCACCTCCCGCCAAAACCGCCGCCTCACACCCCTGCGCCTCCAGCCTCCCCTCCACACAGCACCACACACCACCTCCCCTCCCTCACCCCTGTGCCTCCGGCCGGGACCAGACGGCGGAACGGACGGCCGGGAGGGGGCAGAACGGACGGCCAGTAGGGGGCAGAACGGACGGCCAGTAGGGGGCAGAACGGACGGCCGGGAGGGGGCGGAACGGACGGGCGGGGGCGGAATGGACGGCTGGGAGGGGGTGGAACGGACGGCCGGGAGGGGGCGGAACGGGCGGCCGGGAGGGGGCGGAACGGACGGCCGGGAGGGGGCGGAACGGGCGGCCGGGAAGGGGCGGAACGGACGGCCGGGAGGGGGCAGCCCACCCCCCCCTCACCCATACCACACCACCCCCCTCACCCGTAGGGTGCGCCGCCGCACAGAACTGCGGGGGGCGGGGCCTGCGCCCGAGAATGGCGCCGGGGCTGAGACACGTGTGTGTGACGGTGTGTGAGTGTGACGGTGTGTGAGTGTGATGGTGTGTGTGACGATGTGTGAGTGTGTGTGTTTGTGTGACAGTGTGTGTGTGTGACACTGTGTCCTCCCCTCCTGTCCACTGCCCCCCCCCCCTGTCCACTGTCCACCCCCCCTCCTGTCCACTGTCCGTCCCCCTTCTGTCCACTGTCCGTCCGTCCCCCTCCTGTCCACTGTCAGTCCGTTCCCCTCCTGTCCATTGTCCGTCCGTCCCCCTCCTGTCTGTCCCCCCCGGGGAGAACGGAGAAAGAGGGGGAGAGAAGGGAGCGGGAAATTTTACTCACGGGCAACGCCGGGTCTCTCAGCTAGTTTACTATAAAGCTGTGATAAAAAAACAATATCCTATTGGCCCCAAATCATGTCTCCGTTGCGGTCATCTACAAGAAAGCACTGACCGTTCTGCAGAAACCCGCAGTGTGACCGGCCGCTTGCACAGGTTGGAGGAATAGTTAACCCCATGTGGGAGCCCTGTAAGAGCCATTCGTTTGCTGCATACTGTTACAGTGCGGGTTGTACAGGATCAGTACAGAGATGTATCTGGATGAGATCACACAGCAGGCCGAGCACCCGGACGCTCACATTATAGGGGCGCTCGCATTATAGGGGCGTCGCATTATAGGGACGCTCGCATTATAGGGGCGCTCGCATTATAGGGGCGCTCGCATTATAGGGGCGCTCGCATTATAGAGGCTCTCACATTATAGGGGCGGTCACATTATAGGGACGCTGACATTATAGGGGCGCTGACATTATAGGGGCGCTCACATTATAGGGGCGCTGACATTATAGGGGCGCTCGCATTATAGGGGCGCTTGCATTATAGGGGCGCTCGCATTATAGGGGTGTAGAGGGAGAAAGGGGGTGGCCCGGTATTAAAGGGGTTGCACCCCATATGGCCATCCCCTGACCTCACCAGAGAGACAAGAGGTTAACTGGACTGCGGTCCAGGGATGAGGTTTGCACCTTGTTGTACCTTGAAAATGTATGTTCCCCTGTTCCCATGTTTAATTATAAGCATGTATTTTAATGTTTTAAAGTGCATTTCTGTATCTCCAGTTCTGAAAATCGCAGAGAGTTCATATTTGGCCAATATGTGGAGTCACTGTAGGCATTAAAAACTGGCAAAGGTCGACCCACTGAGCCCACCAGAATGGAATTTATTAATATGTGTAGATATTAAAGTGTATATGTATTTTATTTTGGATATGTTCTGAAAATGCAGACGCCATTTGCTAGGCTAATGGGTCATGACGAGCAGACGGCTGAGTGGCCTAAGCACGGTGATCAAAAATTAACTGCCTTGATTGTTACCCAATGTCTAGGGATTAAGTATTAGTCAATCAACAAACTCTGTTACCTGAGGGCATGGGTTAGTCTGTTAGTCTGTGTCTCCACGTTAGATAATTGTTCACCAATAAGCTGTGTTCAATGTTAAGAATAGGGTTGCACAGGTATATAAACTGTGTCAACCCTACAGTTTTGAGTTATGCTTCTGATACCATCTTGAATGTCACTGGATTGCTGGAGTTATGCTTCTGATTCCATCTTGAAAGTCACTGGACTGTTGGAGAATTGCTATTGGATACTTCTCCATCCCCCAACCCTGAGTAAGTGTTACCCTCTTGTCTGTTAATTGTACTATATTGCTGTGTTCACCTTATTTAAGGAATAAATTATATTTTATTATATCTAAGCCTCGTTCAGTTCAACCCAGATATTTGGTGTTCATTATATCTTGTCATAAGCTACCGTGACAAGGGGCGCTCGCATTATAGGGGCGCTCACATTATAGGGGCGCAGGAGCCAATGTGAAAATATCATTTATTCACAACGCCCCAACGCGTGACGTAGCACACAGGGAATGTGACAGAACGTAACATATGTATATCCCCAGTTCAGGGGCAGCCAACGCCGGTCCGCAAGGGCCACCAACAGGTCAGGTTTTCAGGATATCCTTGCTTCAGCACAGGTGGCTCAATCAGTCTTTGACTGAGCCACTGATTGTGCCACCTGTGCTGAAGCAGGGGCTGATTGAGCCACCTGTGCTGAGGCAGGGATATCCTGAAGACCTGACCTGCTGGTGGCCCTTGATGACTTTAGCTGGCCGTCCCATCTCTAGTCTTTACCGGTTTTTATTTTTTGAAATAAATTGGTTACTAATATTCCTTTTCCTCCATTTGGGGAAACCTATCTTGGGCGTTACTGATTCAGTGACCCTGTGACACACAGATGTAGCAGGCTGCGCTGATTCAGTGACCCTGTGACACACAGATGTAGCAGGCTGCGCTGATTCAGTGACCCTGTGACACACAGATGTAGCAGGCTGTGCTGAATCAGTGACCCTGTGACACACAGATGTAGCAGGCTGCGCTGATTCAGTGACCCTGTGACACACAGATGTAGCAGGCTGCGCTGATTCAGTGACCCTGTGACACAGATGTAGCAGGCTGCGCTGATTCAGTGACCCTGTGACACACAGATGTAGCAGGCTGCGCTGATTCAGTGACCCGGTGACACACAGATGTAGCAGGCTGCGCTGATTCAGTGATCCCTGCCGGTGCATTAAGCAGGGACATGAAGTGGTATTCTGCACCAGCCCTGCCACTAACCCCTATGGGATCTCTGTAACGTTGTGTGTTATATCGGGATATGTGGTGTTATATCGGGATATTTGGTATCTCCCGGAGGACACCCCACGCACTGCATTCTGCTGCTGTCATTGATGGGGGAGTCTTGTAAGGATTTCTAGGCTACACACTCAGAGTCCACAGGTCTATAGCCTGCGTGTAAACTATATACAGTACTATAGAAATAAAATATGGGAAACACAGTAGTGCTAAGTTTGCATTTTGGGTCAATATCCACCATGAAGCTGGATTCGCTCGTAAGCTCCCTACGTACGGATGTATATCTTTATTTACGCTATCCAGGTACAAAGCGCTTTACAATACACATAATATTATAACACATTTAGTCATAAAACAATAGGAAAAGGAGTCCCTGCCCCGAAGAGCTTACAATCTAAGTGGTAAGTGGGGAGGACTTACGGAGACAGACGGAGGGTGGGTAAGTGTTTCTGCAAGGGGCCAAGGTCGGTGCATATGAGATGCTACAATACTACTCTATCTCCATCTGTTCAAAGGCAAAACACGACTTCTCCGCCCGGCTTTCCCCATACGGTATTCCAGTCTTCGTTTGTGCGAAACCTTTCCGTGCTATTTGCCTTCATATCGTGTAATAAACGCACACGCGAGCTGCAGCGTGTGCACCCGGCGACGCTGCCGCGCGGGAAAGTTCTCACCTCACTTCCGTTGCTGTTCTCGGACCCGGAAGCAGCGTCTGCAAAGACACAGAAGGCAGTGGTTGGACTCGAGCTTTCCTAACACAGAGCAGCGGTACTTTCTGTTCCGATCTGCCGCACACGGTGGCTTATCGACGGGATAAATCTGAGCGATCGTCCCTACGGAGGCAGCGCAATGACAGAAACAATGGATGAATGGGATGTGGGGCTCAGATCTGTCAGGAATGAGGGGGATCCCTTAGTGACCGGGGGGTTGGTCTTTTCCATCCAAAACAACGTTTCCTTTTTAAATACAGAACTTTAACAAAAAGTAAACGATTCAGAGCAGCAATCGCCCAGAAGCCGTGACTGGGGCAGGCCCGACGTGCTCCTACGGCCAAAGGAAGACAACCGACAACTTACAGAAGGAATAAGCCCGCAGCTTTTACTGATAATACAACATCGCGTTAAACCCAACTCAGATAGGCCGTACCAAGTCGTCACCCCCCGGCGCTGCGGTGGCTCGTCACCCCATGTTACTGTCGGACAACCGACACCCCAACCAATACACCTGCAGCGTGAGCCAACGCCCAGGAGGGGCCGGCCCACCCTGTCATGTTGCCCCTGCGTCAGGTGCTAAGAGGGAGGGGTGGGGGCGCTATTCTATGAGTTTAACTCATTTAATGTTATTATCCTGAGCATGTCCTGCTTTTTATGTGAATTTTTAAAACTCTAGCTTGTGAAGTCACCATGGTAACCTTTATACTGCATTGGGCTGTGGGGAGAGCTCCATTTTAACCTCCCGGACACTCAATATGTCAAACGCTTGTACCTCCTGGTCGGAGCATCTGATTTTACAGATAGAATAGTGCTGGAAAGGGTAAGAAGGGATCTTTTAAAGTAAGTAAATAAATGCACAGACTATTACTTTACGCAGCTGCAAAAATCAATAGTTTGCTGAGAACAGCCTGTGCGTAATAACGTTGCATTAAATGTGTATATGTTGCCACACACAGCACTTTGTAAAAATGTGATGTGTATTAGTTCTGTTCTTCTAAATAACCGGGTGCTGTTTATTTTGCACAAACTCACGCAACACACAGTGATGTCAGAGGGGAATGTTTCTAATGGTCATTTATACTTATACAGCAGCATTGGTAGATATATGAAAGGGTTAATGGCATGGGACTGCAGACTTTATGCAACATGTTGAATACAAGAGATAAGAAATAGGCTTTATCTTATCTATATATTTCAGGAAGGTATTGGTGCTCTGGGGCCAGGCATGTAAAAGCAGTGGTACTCTGCACCCCTTTGTGACATCCCACGCTGACCACTGGTCCCACCCGTGTATTGCAGTAACGGAAGCTGCGGAGTCCGGCGAGAGGGGGGACACAGGTATTCTGTTCATGTCTTACCGTCACTGCAGCTTCTCCTTGGTCCCAACGAGACACCCCCCCTGAGGAACAGACAACTCAGCGTCAGGGATCAGCGCAACAATGTGACAGCCGCCGGTCAGTAAGGACTTTGCCCCGTAATTGTACACTCTCCCCCAAAACGCTTATTATTTCTGTGCGCAAATGATTTTGATGCTCGGTAACCGTTCCATGGACTGAGGGGTAATATCCGCTAGAGCAGGAGTTGCCAACTCCCGTCCTCAAGGGCCACCAACAGGTCTTCATGATATCCCTGCTTCAGCACAGGTGGCTGAGTCAAAAACGGGGCCACTGATTGGGCCATCTGTGCTGAAGCAGGGACTGATTGAGCCACCTGTGCTGAAGCAGGGATATCCTGAAAACGTGACCTGTTGGTGGCCCTTCAGGACTGGTGTTGCCCACCTCTGTGCTAGAGACATATGTTAAGTTGTGTGAACAAATACAGCAACCAATGGGTTAACTTTCATTTTAAAAATGCCTATTTTTCTATGTCCTCCTGTGAGAGGAACCTGGGGTCGTCATGGTGTCCACATTAATGGGCCAATAAAACAATGAAAAGGGAATGTGTTAATAAGTGAAGGGACTGGTGACAGTGCAGAGGTACCAGAGATTTGACCTGATCTGGCCTTGGAAACTTCAAAGGGGACATCATAAAAATTCCCGAGACCTTTCTGGCCAGCAGATGGAGATGAGAAGAGGGTCACTACATTACTTATTAGAGATCACCCATAATACAAGATATATGCGGTTGTGATGACCTGAAATGCAGAATGATACTGACAGTAAATATGACGGGTGTCTGGGTTGCATATCTCAGATATTTGTTTCCTTCTTCAAAACTAAAAGTCGCGTTAGAAAAAAAAATATCTGCACCTTCGGCGAAATCATGCGAATGCAATGATGAGGGCAGAATAATTCTAGGGGTTATAGGGAGAGAGTTATGGGGTATATTATACTCTCAGATTCGTTTGGATTTAAAATCAAAATCTCCCCCAACCATTAAAAGGTCAAGGAAAGAAGGATGAGTGGGAGATAAATCTCACCCACAAAAAGTGCGTCTTCGTTTTGCCAAACGAAAAATTATTTCTTGAAAAGCAATGAGCTGATAGTACCAAAATCAAAATGTATCTAAAAGGTGTTATACACTAACTCAGGGATTCTCATATTTTAATCTCACGACCTCTCGAGGAGTTCAGTACCTGGACACTTTCTTTTCTTTTTTTATATCCTGTTATTTTATAAATAATAATTAAAAAATAAATAAAAATATTATCTATCTATCTATCTACATACAGTATATATATACAATGTTTTTGTAACATTCCTTTTCTATTACTCTTACTGCTCATTTCTTGTGCCCTGCGGAGAGATAAGTGAGTCAGCTGGAGAGCTGGAGGTGTTAACACGTTCCCGCAGACACAAGCCACGTGCACACAGGTGTGGCATTCGTTACAATCCTATTCAACGCTCCAAGAAAAAATGTACTTAAGCAACTATACAGAAAACCTGGATTTCTCATGAGACTGTATGGTCCACTCTAGTTATCAATTTTCCCCCCTCTAAATTAGGTTTCGGTGGCATTAATTATCATAACTATCTTTCAACATAGGCACATGTAATAAGAAATGTTTGTGCTATATTCATGGTGACCTTTTTTGGTGCCAGCATCTCTTCTGTCCTAGACATTGTGAGACCACGGTCATGAGGTCAACTTGTTCTGTTCTGCTGGCCGTTGTGGCGTTCTGAAGACGCCATTCTAACAGTGACACCATGTCCATGGCAGAGAAGGGTGGGGCAGCGTGGTGGTCCTTTCTTCCATGTAGTAACTAAGGAGGGAGTGCGAGTAGGGGGTAGGATTCTGTTTATTGGACCAACAAGTAGTTGATATATTACAAGCTTGGAAAGACCCTAAAAGGACTTGTTGGTCTGAAAGCTCATCAACTGCTTGTTGGTCCAATAAGATGTACTGTATCATATGTACGTACTGTATGTATGTATGTTTATATGTATGTCTTTATGTATATAGCGCCATTAATGTACATAGCGCTTCACAGCAGTAATACATGTGACAATCATATAACACATAAAGGGGAGAAGTGCTTCAGACATAAAAGTAACATTTAGGAAAAAGAGTCCCTGCACCGAAGAGCTTACAATCTAATTAGTTGGTAGGAAAAATGTACAGAGACAGTAGGAGGGCGTTCTAGTAAGTGCATCTGCAAGGGGACAAGGTTTATGTATGAGGTGTAAATTATCAGCTATGGAGCTACTCATAAGCTTCGTGAAGCAGGTGTGTTTTGGGGTGGGTTCTTACCTCATACCCCCTCCCCCTCCTTTGTTACACTATGTGCAGGTGCATTCTGCTTCTTCTGTCTTTCTCAGAATGGAAATAAGATACTGAGAGGCTCATCGTCAAAAGACAAATACCAAAATGTGCACGATTGACATTTACCCGTGATGTAACTTCTCTACCACGTACAATGCGGGAATGCAAACCTCTATTCTACATGTCTTAGCAAAGCCTCAGTGCTCCATTCTCAAAGCCATTGTACAATAACCAGCCAAACGGACACTGTTTAATACACAAGATCAAAGCTTTTCTTTTAATTGCTCCTGTTGACATTGGGGGAATTGAGAGGGTGTTTACTAAAGTCTACTAGCTGCAAACCAGTGCCAAGCAATCACCCCAGATTTATCCCAAGGACAAATCCCAAATAAGATTCATTTTCCATGGTAAATAGTGCTGTTTTCGGTACCGTTTTTGCCTCAGTTTTGCAGCCTGTAGACTTTTCTAATCAGATCCTGGGGGGCTAATTCGCCACGTATACAAGCCACTGATTGGGCAGATTTCAGACGAAATTCCCCATTGAACTCAACGGGGAATTTCCACCAAAAACGTCCCTATGCGCCGATTCAATGCTTAAAGAATTAGTTTCCTTTGTCCCAGACCCACAAAACGGTGCTAAGGTGTAGCACACCTGTACTCAAATTCCAAGGAAATGTTAAAGCTTAGTACCTTTTGTTGATCTCAGCCTTCTTACTTATATTCCTTGTAGTTTGTGTTGTTAGACACACAAGTCCTGACAAACCCCAGAGAAGTTATAGTGTGAGGTTTATGTAATGTATTTCTTTCTATTTCAGCAAAGGGTTAAAATAAAGGGCCACTTATTGCATAATAACAATATATCTTTTTCACTTTCCCTCTTTCCTTCTAATTGTACAGTATGTAGTATTTGACCCCAGCAGCCCCAGTCATGCACGTAGTATTACACATTAGAATACGGGTTATTATCATTCACTCCCGCAGGCCTATAACACGTTCCAAAGGGGCCCGATTCCAACACATATTTACGCGTAGAAGGGCCACAGGAGTATTTCATGTTATTTAGATACATTTTAAAGGATTCAAAAATGATTATACTTGGACATTTAGTGAGAACCTATAACATATTTACAGTACCATATATATTTGCTCAGCTTTAAAGTAAGTTTTGATGGGAAAAATTGCAGTTAGTTTTCTGCAAAGCAATTACCATGAGCAGACCGTCCAAGGGCCACAAGTGGAAGGGCCCCCTGCTACAGAGATAAGAGACCCCGGTGTGTGTTATTAGTAGGATGAAATACAGAATTAGAACATACCTTTTATATCGACAGCTGCATTTACCTGTTTAAACAATAGCAAAAACGTTAATCACATGCATTGTGTCTTACTGCACATTATATATGTAGGTGCCGTGCCACATTTTAAGTGTCTGTGGAATTAACTAGGGGAGAAAAAAAATTAATTTGTGGCTGCACTTTGAAAACCCCCACAGAGGAAAACAAATAAGCTGTATTAGATATGTGTTGAAATAATGGGTCCTAAGTAGAAACACTTGGAAAATTAATTAAAAATGAACGTAGGTAGGTGTGTGCGTAGGAGCAGCGCTAAATGTTACGGTAATAATAGCCAGGACAGTGGCCAGTTAATAATACCATCAACTTGAAGTACTCCCACCATTCAATAATCCTATCTGACAATGAGACCCCCTGAGGACTCACTGATAGCCTTTCCCGACCCCATTGTCTCGGGTATTGTTTTCTGATCCCACCTCCCTGTTTTGGTAATGAAAGAAACACTAATTAAAGTTGTTGATATTATTAACTGGCCACTGTCCTGGCTATTATTACCCTAACATTTAGCGCTGCTCCTATGCACACAGCTACCTACGTTCATTTTAAAATGATTTTACAAGTGTTTCTACGTCGCATTTAGAACCCATTATATATTTTAATATTCCAGGGTCTCCAAATTTAATCTTTTCTAACCCAACTCCTGGCTATCACCATCCCTCCTCCCAGGGTCTCCAAACTTAATCTCTTCTAACCCAACTCCTGGCTATCACCAGCCCTCCTCCCAGGGTCTCAAACTTAATCTCTTCTAACCCAACTCCTGGCTATCACCAGCCTCCTCCCAGGGTCTACAAACTAATCTTATACCCAACTCTGGCTATCACCAGCCCTCCTCCCAGGGTCTCCAAACTTATTCTTCTAACCCAAACTCCTGGCTATCACCAGCCCTCCTCCAGGGTCTCCAAAATTAATCTCTTCTAACCCAAACTCTGGCTATCCGCCCTCCTCCCAGGGTCTCCAAACTTAATCTCTTCTAACCCAACTCCTGGCTATCACCATCCCTCCTCCCAGGGTCTCCAAACTTAATCTCTTCTAACCCAACTCCTGCTGCTCAACCAGCCCTCCTCCCAGGTCTCCAAACTTAATCTCTTCTAACCCAACTCCTGGCTATCACCAGCCCTCCTCCCAGGGTCTCCAAACTTAATCTCTTCTAACCCAACTCCTGGCTATCACCAGCCCTCCTCCCAGGGTCTCCAAACTTAATCTCTTCTAACCCAACTCCTGGCTATCACCAGCCCTCCTCCAGGGTCTCCAAACTTAATCTCTTCTAACCCAACTCCTGGCTATCACCAGCCCTCCTCCCAGGGTCTCCAAACTTAATCTCTTCTAACCCAACTCCTGGCTATCACCAGCCCCTCCTCCCAGGGTCTCCACACTTAATCCTTCTAAACCCAACTCCTGGCGTTATCAATCACCATCCTCCTCCCAGGGTCTCCAAACTTAATCTCTTCTAACCCAACTCCTGGCTATCACCACCCCTCCTCCCAGGGTCTCCAAACTTAATCTCTTTGCCCATTTTGTAGAACAGGATTTTTCTGACCCCTCGGGGTTAACAGAGAGTTATCATCTCTGGAAGTTTCATATTTTCTATAGATGTCCGAGACTCATGGCCACTGTCCCACACCCACAGTCACTCCTATCAACCACTGTGGCCAAGCACTGCCATCTCCTGCACTTATTCCCTCACCTTCTGTCTCTGTTAGTCTCCCAACATACCACTTAGATTGTAAGCTCTCCGGGGCAGGGATTTCCTTTCCTACTGTCTGATTTTGTTTATTTCACTTATTGTATTATTATAATTCCCTGTACTGTATTGTCCCTCTTGTAAAGCGCTGAATACACTGTGGGCCCTATATAAATAAAGGTTATACATGCATACATTACGTACACCTTTTCTCTGCTACGCCTCTCTAAGTTCATTCTTTGACATTGGGAAAATGTTTCCTAGCACACAGCAGCATCTGCTGGCTGTTTGTATGAACAGAACCAGGTGCCAGTCACGTTAGTAACGGCTTCTCTCCCTTTGCCATTGTTATTGATTTAGACACGCCGTTTTTTTAATATGACTGTGCAGGCTGAGAGCAGAAGAGGTCTGTTTTATGATATTAAGTGATTTGTATTATTGATTCCATCGACATTTTCAGCCAGTTCTTTAAGTGTTCCAGGCAGTTGGGTATTGACGCAGTAATTACAAATAGTCAGGAGAATTGGCCACTTACTCTGTATACACCACGGAGAATGTCCTTATGTTATGTAACTATTCCATATTATCATGTATATACTATTTATAAACGACCAACCTATTAAAATAAATCTGAAAATGAATAACCCGCACAATAATTGATTATGTTGTATGCAACATTTGACATATTATCCATAATCTAAATATAAAACTACAAAAGGAATAAGTGGTGGAAAAGTATTTTTTTTTAAGTTAATTACATAGAAACATTAATAATAACGGACAGTTTTTGTGAAGATTCTTTCTGCCATGTTTCCTATTGGAGAACAAATAATGTCCTAATTATTCCTCTATTTTGTTTTAAACTGCACAAAAAAATATATATTTTTCGAGATTTGGGAGGAAATAAAACAAACTCGCTCATTTTGCCAAACTCCAACTTTTCATTGTGATCTGATTTGGGAATCAAAAGTTTTTGAAGATCTGGAGCTTTTACAGTGAACGTGACAGTCTCCTCCTATAACAGCTTCTGTTTGATAGAATAAAGGGGTTAGTTCCAGGATCGTACCTGTTCTGTACAGAAGGAGAGAAAGAGCAGCGGCCAAAAGCAGAACGCCTCCAATTATGGACCATTGCCAAGGCTGCCAAAACGAGGGATCTAGATAAAAATGGAGGACACAGAAGAGGTTAATGTGCAATAAAAAAAGGTATTGTTTTTTTAAGCACAATCATTTTAAATGGTGCGTTTCCAAGCATTGGATTGACTAGAATAAAGTGAGTGCACTCATCCATGAAACACCTTCTCTGCTATTTTTTACTTCTGGTTCACAATTGGAAGGGCAAAGCCTGTAGTTGTTGCATGGGGGAGAAGCAATCCCAGCCCAGGCACTCAGCCTGACTCACTGCTCAGGCTGTTCCATTAATCTCAGCTGAGCGTTGTCTTTAAATATCAAGCATTTCCAAGTCTGCTTCGCTATATGCAAAATCAGAATGCCACAGAGAGACATAAGGGGGAGAAAAGAGAGAAACATGAGGGGAGAAAAGAGAGAGAGAGACAGGGGGGGGGGGAGAGACACACAAGGGGTAGAAACATGAGAGGAGAAAAGAGAGAGACATAGGGGGAGAGAGACACATGGGGGGGGAAGAAAAGAGAAAGACATGTGGGGGAGAAAAGAGAGACAGAGACATAAGGAGAGAAAGAGAGACAGACATGAGTAGGAAAAAGAGAGAGAAAGAGACATGAGGGAGAGAAGAGGGAGACATGAGGGGGATAAATAGAGACAGATATGAGGGGGAGAAATAGAGACAGACATGAGGGGGATAAATAGAGACAGACATGAGGGGGAGAAATAGAGAGAGACATGAGGGGGAGAAAAGAGAGACATGAGGGGGAGAAAAGAGAGAGACATGAGGGGGAGAAAATAGAGAGACATGAGGGGAGAAAAAGAGAGACATAGGGGGAAATGAAATAGAGAGAGACATGAGGGGAGAAATAGAGAGAGACATGAGGGGAGAAAATGAGAGAGACATGAGGGGAAGAAAGAGAGAGACTGAGGGGAGAAAAGAGAGAGACATGAGGGGATAAAAGATAGAGAATTGGGGATAAATAGTGAGAGACATGAGGGGAGAAAGAGGAAGGACACGAGGGGGAGAAAAGAGAGAGAAAGAGACATGAGGGGGAGAAAAGGGATAGAGATATTAGGGAGAGAAAAGAGAGAGAGGGAGAGAGCTGATAATGATGATGGGGAGAGAACAGATGATGATGGGGAGAGAACAGATGATGATGGGGAGAGAGCAGATGATGATGGGTAGAGAGATGCTGATGACGGAAGAGAGCTGATGATGACTGGGAGAGAGCTGATGATGACGGGGAGAGAGCTGATGATGACGAAAGGAGCTGATGAGAGGGAGACTACGGGAGAGCTGCTGGTGATGTGGGGAGAGCTGCTGATGGGGAGAGAGCTGCTGATGATGGGGAGAGAGCTGTGGTGATGGGGAGAGAGCTGCTGATGATGGGAGAGAGCTGCTGATGATGAGGAGAGAGCTGCTGATGATGGGGAGAGAGCAGATGATGATGGGGAGAGAGAAGATGATGATGGGGTGAGAGCAGATGATGATGAGGGAGAGAGCAGATGATGATGAGGGAGAGAGCTGATGATGATGAGGGAGAGAGCTGATGATGATGAGGGAGAGAGCTGATGATGATGAGGATGATAGCTGATTTGAAGGATGATTATGATAGGATGATGCTGATGATTAGGGGAGAGAGCGAATGGATGAATGAGGGGGAGAGAGCTGATGAGGATGAGGGGGAGAGCTGATGATGATGATGTGGGATGATGATGAGAGAGGATCAGGGAGAGAATGGAGGGAGAAGGAAAAATAATCGCAGTCAGCATTATTTTACAGTATATTACTATGCAGATTTATTTAAAGTGTGTGGTGAATTGTACACAACTTCAGAGAAAAAAGCCCAATAGTATTTGAGAAAAAAAGCCATTGAATGTCATTGTGGACGGGCGCAGAGAGGCTCCCACCCTCTACTTTACCCCGTGGCGCATTTCCCATTAGGTGGCAACATTTGGGGGGCTGAAAAAATGTCCGCCCCCTTACACATTTGCCACGCTCGGGCCTAATGGTTCACATCACTGACGTGTTTGCTGAGCGAAAAGTGCGGAAACTGAACTTCTGCCTTAAAAATAAATGGTTAGTACAGGAGTAATCTATATATTATATTTAATCTATATTTATATGTGTGCGGTATATTTAATTTGGAATCTACAGGATACATTCACTTATAATGGGGCCCTGAAAAAATGTTTGCCCGGGGGCCCAAGCATGCCTAGCTACGCCACTGCGCTGTGAGGCGCTATGTATGTACTGCAATCTAAGTTCCTACGACTTGGTGCCCCAGCCATTGCCAAACCAATTGCTTCCATCGTCAACTCTATTCTGTCTGCAGGCCATATCCCTAAGGCACGTTCTATAGTGCCGGGCGCGTGGATTTTTAGTTGGCTGACGTTAGTCAGCCTTTCTATAGAAGGGCTGCGCGTGCACGGGAGGGAGCGGGGAGCCGACAGACAGCGGCAAAGATGAGGAAAATCATCTTTTCGCGTCGCTGCCTGCGCTCAAATGTATGTATGTGTGTATGTATGTATGCATGTATGTGTGTTTGTAGTGGTGTGTGGGTGTGGGTGTGTGTATGTGTGTGTGTATGTGTATGTGTGTGTGTGTGTGTGTGTCAAGGATTGCAAAACAAAAAACAAAATATTTATTAAACTTTTTTTTTCTTTAAAAGATCTTATTTAGGACTTACTTTCACTCACACAACCCATGCACACACATATACTCACACATACACACACATACATACACATACACACACATATACACTAACCTGCAGCTCCCGGCTCTATATACAGGAAAAGCATTCGGCACGTGCACGCGCGTTCGCATAGGAACAATGCTGTATATTACAGCCCAAAGACCTGGAAAACTGCCAGGGAACAAATCCTCCCTAAGGCTAAGGCCCCGCTCCCAGAGTCAGTGCACCCGCGCTGCATACAGGCGGTGCGCTGAGATACACAGACCGCGATATGCGGTCTATAGGGAGCCGGAGCGGGAGGTTTGACAGGGAGTGGGGGGCGTGGCTTGAGCGGAGGGACCCGCTACTCTCCCCCCCCTCCCTCCACGGACTCGGGATGGAGCACTCATACATACACACATACACAGGCAGGCACTCACGCACTCATACACACACACAGACAGGCACTCACGCACACACATACATACACACACACACACACACACAGACAGGCACACACGCACTCAGACACACACACAGACAGGCACGCACACACACAGACACACACACAGAGAAAGGCACTCACCTGCTTTCACTCCACACTCCTCCCCGCTCCCCGAAGCCTCTCCTCCTCCCGCAGCCTCCCCTCCCCATTGGCTCACAGCCACACCACGTGACGCGTCAACGCTAGGAAACACCATTCTGTTGTGTCTCCTAGCGGCTGACGCGCCACAGCGTGTAGTCAGCTGTGCAGCCAGTGGGGACCGGGACCGGCTCGCGAGGATTCCCCTGCTGGTGGGGAACTCGCTACATTGCCGCCCGCGCCAACGAGCGCAGCGGGACCGAGGCCTAAGTCTCCTGGTCAGAAAGCGTATCGCACAGCAGATGCTAATGCCAATTATAGACTATGGAGACATAGTATACGGCTCGGCACCCCAAACCCACCTTAGCAAACTTGACACCCTCTACAATTCAATATGCTGCTTTGTTCTCTAATGCAACTACAACACACATCACTGCGAAATGCTCAAAGAACTAGATTGGTCATCACTAGAGTGTAGGCGCAAAGTTCACCTTTCCTGTCTCACCCTCAAATACTTTCTGGGCAAGCTACCCAGCTACCTGAACAAGCTCCTCACCCCTACCACATGCAGCACCTATCATCTGAGATCAGACTCCAAAAGGACATACTTGAAAACGAGAGGTAACTCTCAATGTATTACTTCCTGGTAAAATATTTTATAAATAATAAAAGACTGTTTATGGTCCCAAGGTTCAACAAAGTATTTGGCCGCTCCTCCTCCTCTTACCGTGCACCCCAAAACTGGAACAACCTACCAGAGACTCTCATTGCCACCACCAGTCTACGTTCTTTCAAAACCAAAGCTGTCTCACATTTTAATCTGGTCTGTAACTATTATATACACCTGCATGCAATGTCTTGTATGTAATGTATACCCTGTTCACTTAATGTAACTCTATGCCCAGGACATATGTGAAAACGAGAGGTATCCCTCACTGTATTACTTCCTGGTAAAACATGTTATAAATAAATGTACCTGGGTGGTGCTACATAATTAAACACATACCTACATGCAAATCAGTTCTGTAATATGAGATAATACTTACTACTTTATTTATTTTTTATTCAACTCTTAATGCCATTTTTAATGAGTTTTAATATACTGAGCAACCTGTGATTTCTATAGCAGGCTTTAGCCGACCTCCCCAGGAGTGCAAGATCTTTGTAACACTTTCCTGTTTGTGATCATTTGTTGCCAATGATCCAAGCAGTTTGAGCTGCAAACTGTAACAATAGATAATGTTACCTTAGTAATATAAGAATACATTGTAGCTGGTGTGTTGCACTGACTGAAGATTTGATTGAAGCTGAAAGCTGTCTCACATTTTAATCTGATCTGTAACTGTTACATACGCCTATAATATATATTATCTCTAACTATGCATGCCATGTATTTATATATACTGTATATCCTGTTTACTTATGTGACTATGTATTTTAACCATGTCTTATTTGTCATCTTAACTCTGTGCCCAGGACATACTGAAAACGAGAGGTAACTCTCACTGTATTACTTCCTGGTAATACATCTTATACTATATTAGTGAAAGCACTGTATGTTTGCCTGCCTGCCTGCCTGCATGCATGCCTGCTGGATGTCCGGTGTCCCTAGCGGC
Organism: Ascaphus truei; assembly: GCA_036426205.1. Taxonomy (NCBI): domain Eukaryota; kingdom Metazoa; phylum Chordata; class Amphibia; order Anura; family Ascaphidae; genus Ascaphus; species Ascaphus truei. Next base: position 52,726 of record WSYH01003725.1, read on the forward strand.
AATCTCATTGGTCCCTTGGCCCGCCCGCCCCCGCACACCTCTCATTGGCCTCACACACTCACACCACCCCCTTGGCCCGCCCCCCACACCTCTCATTGGCCTGAGGCGGAGTGACGGGCCAAAGGTCAAAAAAAATAAATAACACACACACACACACACACACACACACACACACACACACACACACACACACCCAACACACACACACACACACACCACACACCACACCATCTCTCCCCTCCTCCAATCACCTTTTCCCCCTCCCCACCCCAGCATCACCTCTTCCCCCTCCCCAGCGGCATCACCTCTTCCCCTCCCCAGCGCATCACCACTCTTTCCCCCTCCCCAGCGGCATCAACCTCTTCCCCCTCCCCAGCGGCATCACCTCTTCCCCCTCCAGCCGGCATCACCTCTTCCCCCCTCCCCAGCGCATCACCTCCCTCTTCCCCTCCCCCCAGCTGGCTCAACCTCTCTCCCCCTCCCCCAGCGGCATCACCTCTCCCCCTCCCCGCTCCAAATCACCTTTCCCCCTCCCCAGCGGCATCACCTCTCCCCCCCCCTCACCGCTCCAAATCACCTCTCCCCCTCACCGCTCCAAATCACCTCTCCCCGCTCCAATCACCTCTCCCCGCTCCAATCACCTCTCCCCCCCTCCCCCGCTCCAATCACCCCTCGCTTCCCGCAGCTGCCACGCGGCGCGTAAGATGGTCGGACCCCTTCCTCTCCCTCGCGCGTCCGATGTCACGGTGGCGGCGCCCGAAGTACAGTGTAGGTGTTCGCTCCCCACCTCCGGCGCCAAACGGACTGAGAAAGGGCGCATCAACTGAGGTGTGTGTGTGTGTGTGTGTGTGTGTGTGTGTGTGTGTGTGTGTGTCACTGTCCACTGCCCCATGCCCCCCTCCTATCCACTGCCCCCCCCTCCTGTCCACTGCCCCCCCCCTCCTGTCCACTGCCCCCCCCTCCTGTCCACTGCGTCCCCCTCCTGTCCACTGCGTCCCCCCTCCTGTCCCCCCTCCTGTCCACTGCCCCCCCCCTCCTGTCCACTGCCCCCCCCCCTGTCCACTGCCCCCCCCCCCCCTCCTGTCCACTGCCCCCCCCTCCTGTCCACTCCCCCCCCCCTCCTGTCCACTCCCCCCCCCCTTTCCCTGCCCCCCCCCTCCTGCCTGTCCCACTGCCCCCCCCCCTCCTGTTCCACTGCCCCTCCCTCCTGTCCACTGCCCCCCCCTCCTGTTCCACTGCCCACCCCCTCCGTCCACTGCCCCCCCTCCTGTCCACTGCCCCCCCCCTCCTGTCCACCTGCCCCCCGCCCCCCCCCCTCCTGTCCACTGCCCCCCCCCTCCTGTCCACTCCTCCCCCCCCCTCCTGTCCCACTGCCCCCCCCCCCCCTCCTGTCCACTGCCCCCCCCCCCCTCCTGTCCACTGCCCCCCCCCCCTCCTGTCCCACTGCCCCCCCCTCCTGTCCCCTGCCCCCCCCCTCCTGTCCACTGCCCCCCCCCCTCTGTCCACTGCCCCCCCCTCCTGTCCACTGCCCCCCCCCCTCCTGCCACTGCCCCCCCCCCCCTCCTGTCCACTGCCCCCCCCCCTCCGTCCCTGCCCCCCCCCCTCCTGTCCACTGCAGGAAATGCAGGGGGAGGAATCCATGCCTTTGAGACGCCCCCCCCCCTCCCTTTGACGCCCCCCCCCCCCCCCTCCCTTTGACGCCCCCCCCCTCCCTTGAACGCCCCCCCCCCCTCCCTTTGACGCCCCCGCCCCCCTCCCTTTGGACGCCCCCACCCCTTTGAGACGACCCCCCCTCCCTTTGACGCGCCCCCCCCCCTCCCTTTGACGCCCCCCCCCTCCCTTTGAGCGCCCCCCCCCCCCTCCCTTTGACGCCCCCCCCCCCCTCCCTTTGACGCCCCCCCCCCCCCCCTCCCTTTGACGCCCCCCCCCTCCCCTTTACGGACGCCCCCCCCCTCCCTTTGACGCCCCCCCCCCCTCCCTTGACGCCCCCCCTCCTTGACGCCCCCCCCTCCCTTTGATGACGCCCCCGCCCCCCCCCTCCCTTGACGCCCCCCCCTCCCTTTGAACGCCCCCCCCCTCCCTTTGACGCCCCCCCCCCCCTCCCTTGACGCCCCCCCCCCCTCCCTTTGAGACGCCCCCCCCCTCCCTTTGACGCCCCCCCCCTCCCTTTGACGCCGCCCCCCCCCCTCCCCTCCCTTTGCCCCCCCCCCCCTCCCTTTGACGCCCCCCCCCCCTCCCTTTGACGCCCCCCCCCTCCCTTTGACGCCCCCCCCCTCCCTTTGACGCCCCCCCCCTCCCTTTGACGCCCCCCCTCCCTTTGACGCCCCCCCCCCCTCCCTTTGACGCCCCCCCCTCCCTTTGACGCCCCCCCCCTCCCTTTGACCGCCGCCCCCCCCCCTCCCTTTGACGCCCCCACCCTCCCTTTGACGCCCCCCCCCTCCTTACGCCCCCCCTCCTTTGACGCCCCCCCCCTCCCTTTGACGCCCCCCCCCCTCTTCCCTTTGACCCCCCCCCCCAGCCCACCCCCCCCCCTCCCTTTACGCCCCCCCCTCCCTTGAACCCCCCCCTCTGACGCCCCCCTCCCTTTGACGCCCCCCCCCCCTGCCTTTTGAGACCCCCCCCCTGCCTTTGACGCCCCACGCGCACACACTGACTGACTGCCGCACGCACGCACACACTGACTGACGCGCACACAAAGCCTGACTGACGCACGCACACACTGACTGAGGCACACACTGACTGTGTGTGCGTCAGTCAGTCTGTGTGTGTTTGTGTTTCTGCCTCAGACTCACTGACGCGCGAGCAAACACACAGTGACTGACGCACACACGCTACATGAAGCTGTAAAGGAGGGAGGGAGGGGGGGGACTGGATTGATGTGAATGGGGGACAAACAGAGAGAGGGGGGAGGAGAGAGAGGAACGGGAACATTACATCCCGGGCAACGCCGGGTCTCTCAGCTAGTTTTATAAATAAATGAGCGTGTCCTAAGATTAACCCAGTAACAATGTATTCATGTGTATAAATAGCAACATGATTAGAAAACAGGATACAGGCCCCTTTCAGTGTGAGATAGGCAAGGAAATGATTGGTCATAACGAGAAGAGAGGTGTTAAAACAATTATTTGCCTCTCTACATACTAAACCAAGGAGGTATATACTGGCAAATGTATTACAACCAAAGGAAGCTGCAACCTTAACATTAACTAATATTTGGGTTACACAGAATGAAGGGCAAAGGCAGCGTGCTAAAATTAATCCAAATAAAGTACCTGTCCAAATGGCATTTCCACAAGGATCTCAGCCCAGTCTGTGGGGCCTATTCAGAGAGCTCCGACAAAATGGCTGCCATATCGAACAGTTTGGCATGACCCAACCTCACAGTCTGATGTTTGTGTTATCACGGTATTCAGAAAGAGATATCATCAGTCAATACCACTCGGGGTAGCAGTAGAAAGCTGAACAGAGAGAGCTGTATCTCCCTGCACAGAGAAAGCTGCATCTCCCTGCACAGAGAGAGCTGCATCTCCCTGCACAGAGAGAGCTGCCTCTCCCTGCACAGCTCTTACAGGCGATCTCCCTGCACAGAGAGAGCCGCCTCTCCCTGCACAGCTCTTACAGGCGATCTCCCTGCACAGAGAGAGCCGTCTCTCCCTGCACAGCTCTTACAGGCGATCTCCCTGCACAGCTCTTAAGGAGATTCTCCCTGCACAGAGAGAGCTGCATCTCCCTGCACCAGCTCTTACAGGCAATCTCCCTGCACACAGAGAGCCGTCTCTTCCTGCACAGCTCTCACAGGCGATCTCCCTGCACAGAGAGCTGATCTCCCGGCCACAGCTCTTACAGGCGATCTCCCTGCACAGGGAGACGTCTGCATCTCCCTGCAAGAGAGAGCCGTCTCTCCTGCACAGCTCTTACAGGCGATCTCCCTGCACGCAGAGAGACTGCATCTCCCTGCACAGCTCTTACAGGCGATCTCCCTGCGCAGAGAGAAGCTGCGTCTCCCTGACAGCTCTTACAGGTGATCTCCCTGACACAGAGAGAGCTGCGTCTCCCTGCACAGCTCTTACAGGCGATCTCCCTGCACAGAGAGAGCTGCGTCTCCATGCACAGCTCTTACAGGCGATCTCCCTGCACAGAGAGAGACGCCTCTCCCTGCACGGCTCTTACAGGCGATCTCCCGACCAGCTCTTACAGGCGATCACAATTGTTTAAACATATTACTGTTTATTACATATTACTGAAGCAGGGGACTTTATTTTCCAAACGGCGCCGGTCTGGATTTATGTTTCTTCATGAAGGGGTTAACCCCCACTTCGAGGTCTAACCACCCTCCCCAGGGCAATAACCCCTTCATCAACCCCCCTTCACCACCAACACCTCACAGGAATGGGCAAAAGTTCTATTAGCCAAAGATGGTTAATAGCGCTTTACCCCATTCAAATAATCAATACAGTGCAATACACTCAAATACATTACTATAAAAATACATTACTATAAACAAAGCTCTAGCGTTTCATCTATTGATTGTCATGTGGGCCTCATTGGCAAGCAATGGCCACCCAGCAGACCCCCCCCCCCCTCCAGCACCAGCATATAGTAAATTAAAGTTGTACTTGCCCTTGCCATCCTCATCTCAGTCTCTCTGGTCTTCTGTGGCTGCAACATTAAATAGCATAGATGACAACAGTGACAATCAATGGATAAAATGGCTACAGTTTTGTTTTATAGTAATGTGTTTTTTTATAGTAATTTATTTTAATTTATTGCACGTTAATGATTATTGAATGGGCAAAATCACTATAGTCATCTTGGCTAATAGCACTTTTGCCCATTCCTGTGTGGTGTTGGGTGATAAGAGGGGGTGAGTGAAGACAGTGTAATTGCCCCATGGTGGGGTGTTTGGCCTTGCCGTAACCCCATTCATTCCAAGCGGTTTGTAACTGCTAAGTAATAAAAAGGGTTAACACCTCCAGCAACCCTCCTAACCACCCCCCTGGGGCAGCAACAAGCTTCCACCACCCTCTCTACCACCAACAAACCTGGCATTGCTTTTTAACCCCTTCATTACCTTAGCGGTTAGGTACTAATTTTTATTACATAGGATTGCAGTAGGGGGTCTCGGAGCTGGTATTATGTGGGTCAGCTGGCTTCAATCCGATGTAGTATCAATACATCCCAGCTCGAGATCAGAATCTGCGAGTTGCAAGCCATGATGTGAATCTCGGAGCTACCTGAATAGTAGAGTGGTCAAATAATGCGAGTTGAGCACTTTTTAGAGTACCGCTCGGTTTTCTCTGAGTGAGAGTGCTACCGATCGGTAGAAGCAGTTTTGTAGCGAGTTTAACGCGTTATGGAGCTCTCTGAATAGTTACAGTAGAGGCAAACGTTTATTCTAACACTAGCTGAGAGACCGGTGTTGCCCGGGATGTAATATGTAATAGGTAGTATTATTTATAAATCGTGGAAAATAGGTGAGTATTTGTTGTAAAGGTTGGAGAATAATGTTGAAAAGAAAGATCGAATAAAATGTATACGATGTTGTTAAAAATGGTTATTGTAAACCACCACAGTACAATGTATATTTTGGTGACATAACAGATGTAAAAATGTGAGGCGTGTGTCTGCTAGGTGTGAGGCGGCAGGTGGCGCGTGGGTTGTGAGTGCTGTCTGTGAGTGGGGGTCCTGCTAGGGTGTGAGAGCGGCAGGTGGCGCGTGGGTTGTGAGTGTGTCTGTGAGTGGGGGTCCTGCAGGAGGGTGTGAGGCGGCAGGTGGCGCGTGGGTTGTGAGTGCTGTCTGTGAGTGGGGGTCCTGCTAGGGTGAGAGGGAGGAGGGGGGAGGGAGAAGGGGGAGGGGGAGAAAGGGAGCGGGGGGGGGGAGAAAGGGGAGCGGGGGGGCGGGAGAAAGGGGAATGCGGGGGGGGGGAGAAAGGGGAGCGGGGGGGGGGGAGAAAGGGGATCGGGGGGGGGAGAAAGGGGAGCGGGGGGGGGGAGAAAGGGAGGGGGGGGGGGTGGAGAAAGGGTGAGCGGGGGGGAGAAAGGGGAGCGTGGGGGGGGAGAAAGGGAGCGGGTGGGAAGAGACGGTGAACGGGGGGAGAAAGGGGAGCGGGGGGGAGAGGGGGAGAGCCGGCGTGGCCGTGAGTTACATTTAGCGCTAGGAAAGGGGGGAAAGGGAGGGGGGGGAGGGGGGGGGAAAAGGAGGGGAGGGGGACGGGGGAAAAGGAGAGGGGGGGGACAGTGGACAGGAGGGGGGGGACAGTGGCCGGGGGGGGGGAGGGGGGGGACAGTGGAAAGGACAGTGGACAGGAGGGATGTGAGGGGGGGAGAGTGGACAAGGAAGGGGGGGAGGGAGAGTGGACAGGGGGGAGGACAGGTGAAAGAGACAGGGACATGGAGGGGATGGGAGGGGGGGAGAGTGGACAGGAGGGGGGGGGAGGTGGACAGGGCGGACGGACCGTTTCCTTTTATCCCCATCACCTCCCGTTAATGCTAAACAAATTCCACGGTGGGCGCCACATCGCAAGGACCGTGGCCCCGGTCCGTCTTTTTTCATGCGCGGAGAAATCTGAGGGGCGTCACCTGATCTTCGTTTCCTTGCTCAGTGCTTTGTCGCATGCTTGCTGTTGGGCTATGCTGTCCTCCCAGCCCTCGTGATATTATTATCTTCGTTCCCTCGTGCGATGACGCCTTATGATTCCTCTTCTTCCTTTTCCTTACTCCTCCTCTAATCTATGTACGGCTCCGCATTTCTTCTCCGCTGGCATTCAGGTGTCTCCCGCTCACGTTTTTTCTGTTCCATTAGTGGCCTTTTTTGGTCATCGTTCAGTTGGTTGGTGGCTGCCCCGCTGTTTTGCCGGTCTTCCATATCAGATTCTTTTTCGTCTGTGTCCGTCTTAACTTGTCGTCTTGTGTTGCACTCGGCCCCGCTCCTCGATTCCCCGGACGCTCCAAGACCCTCGCCGGTGAAGTAGCGCCGATTTCTGTTGTCTTTCCGCGGCCCGTTCTTTCTTAGTCGTACCCCCGCGTGGTGGCCTGCTCCCGTTAGTGGAGCCTCCGCCTTCTGGGGCTCGTCTAAGCGGCTGGCCGTCCCGCTCCCTGGTATCTTCGGGGGTGCCTTCTCTCACACCAGCACACTCTCCGAACTCGCTCCGGTACTTTCTCGCGTCCTTCTGTACTGATACCCGCGATCTTCCGTTTTGTCGCTTTGCCCTCATGCCCCGGGTTCGCCTGAACAGTGGGAAAGCCGCTATGACCAGGGCCGGCCGGGCTATTCCCCCCTGCCGCATTATGTCGCGGTGAGGCGAGCGGGATCTCGTTCCTCTTAATCGATTTAAGAAGGGCCCCGATAAACTCAGTGCGGAAACGATATAATTACCAATAGACGTTTGTTCTATGACTGTCGTTTAATGTCTCTTGTGTAATCACGATGCACATTTGTTAAATAATAATTATATTACTCGAAACTTCCCGGACGATTTCAGGAGGGAACAGTTGCGATACGGGGGGTAGGCGTAAGGCGGGTAAAGGATCGGGGAGAGGAAAAAGAGGCGGACAAAAGGAGAGGGGGGGGGGGGGGGGGTGCGGGGGTGGGGGCAGGGCTGGAAAACCCAGGGACCAAGAGCGCGCCGGACATGCCGCAAGGAGATAATAGAAAACGGGAGAAGGAGAGAACGATTCCCGTGACCACACTCCCCCCACCCCCCAACCCCCCCCACCCCTCCATGTGTAGCTCCGGGTCCACACCACTCTACAGTGTACTGAGACCCAGTGTAACACACAACACAACGCACACAGACACACACACAGTTGTCCACACACCACACTGTCACCGAGTAGTGAAACAACACCACACACACACACACACACACACACACACACACACTCACTCACTCACTCACTCACACTCACCTCTCCTTCTGGCCGCCGCCATGTTAATTAGTCCGCGAGGGAGGAAGGGGTCTTTCCGTCCGCCGCCATCTTAGATGCCGCATGGCAGCGGTAGGCTGCCCTGGCCAATGCCTGTCCACGCACCAGGGAGGTGAGCGGGAGGTGAGGGGAGGTGAGCGGGAGGTGAGTGGAGCGAGCGGGAGGTGAGTGGAGGGAGCGGCAGGCTGCCCTGCCCACTGCCTGTGCCCGCGCCGGGGAGGTGAGTGGAGCGGGAGGTGACTAGAGGGAGCGGGAGGTGAGTGGAGGCAGTGGCAGGCTGCCCTGCCCACTGCCTGTCCCTGCGCCGGGGAGGGAGTTGAGCGGGAGGGAGGTGAGTGGAGAGGGAGGTGAGTGGAGCGGGAGGTGGAGGGAGTTGAGCGGGAGGGAGGTGAGTGGAGTGGGAGGTGGAGGGAGGTGAGTGGAGAGGGAGGTGAGAGTGATGGGGGGGGGGGAGAGGACAGAGAGAGAGAGGTGTGTGTGTGTGTGTGTGGCCCTGTGTGTCCCTGTGTGTCCCTGTGTGTCCTTTGGCCCGTCACTCCGCCTCATGCCAATGAGAGGTGTGCGGGGGCGGGCGGGCCAAGGGACCAATGAGATTGCCGCTAGGGACGCAGACATACAGTGCTTTCAGAAATATATAGTAGATTTGCAGTAAACTAGCCGGGTTACATTCTGGGTATGTGCTGGGTATGTGCTAGGTATGTGCTGGGTATGTTCTGGGCTAGTTTGAGGCACATTTAAGGCATTTCTGCATTGACTAACGACCCATAGGATTAACACAGCAGGGATCCCTGGCAGTCCAATTCAGTTTGAATGGGACTGCCAGGGATCCCCGCTGTTAATCTGATAGGCCATTAATCAATGCAGAAATGCTGGTGCTAGTTTAAGGAAAGTTTAAGGCATGTATTCAGAATGTACCTGGGTGTTTCCTGTTTTTTGGGGGGAATTGCCACTGGTTTTTGTTCGAATAAGAGTTGCCTCTACTGTACACATGCAAACTTGCTACAAAAGTGCTCAAAACTGTCTAAGTCCCTTACCGAAGTTTACTGAGTAGGCTCAGTAGCCTGAAGGTTATATTTAATATCTAAAAGGCGCAATTTCCACAAGTTCATAAGATAAGATTGACATAAACAGATTACATTATTTAATATGTAAAAGAGAGCTACAATGTAATCACAACCAGGTAACTGCAGACCTGTAAGCCTGATATATATATATAGCAGGGAAGCTACTTAAAACCCTCTAAGAGGGAAAATTAGGTAATAAAAATGTTTATAATAAAATTATTAGTAGTCAACATGGACCATGAGGAATAGGTCATGCCAAACGAAACTTTTTAGTTTCTATGAAGAGGTAAGTAGAGAATATAGACCAAGGCAATGAAGTGAAGGCATTTACTTCAATTTTGCAAAAGGCGTTTGATAAAGTGCCACACAAGAGGATATTGGTTTTGGTAGAACTACAGTACTTGCACCTGGATTGAAAACTGGTTTAAGGATTGGAAGCAGAGAGTTGTCACAGATGGAACATATTGTAGCATAGAGCGAAACTCTGACCAAGGTGGCTTCTAGAAGGCCTGGAAACACAGCTCACCCAGTACTTTCCCATGGTTGCAAAAGAGCATTTGTTTTGGATCTTTCTCTGTATGAAATGGGTGTTTGATCATCTACATCAGGCCTACACAACTCGTAAAGCGAGAAGGGCCGAACTGCTCCAAGGAAAAAAAATTTGGGCCGCACGGGTAAAATCATCATCATCATCATCATCATCACCATCATCACCATCATCATCACCTCTCACCCAGCACCTCTCATCATCATCATCCTCATATATCTCCCCCAGCACCCCTCATCGTCATCCTCATATCTTCCCCAGAACCCCTCACTATCAACCTTTGCGATACTCCCCATCTATCTCTCATACCCCCATCTCTCCCCCTCAAGCACACACATATAATACTCCCTCTCCACATCAAACACACAATACCCCCCTGCACACCACACACATCCCACCCCCCTGCACCTCACATCCTTCTCCCCCCGTG
>WSYH01003726.1:0-62678 GCA_036426205.1 Ascaphus truei
ATGGTAATAAATTCCATATATAGGGCTCCCAGGATACTGAACAGTTTATATCCTGTTTAGGCTGGAAAGTGCAGCCTCAGAATGCATGCACTCCATCCCACAGTTTGGCAAGTGCTGGAACTGAGGGATGAGGGATCCAGACCATAGTTTGTCTGCTGCCTGATTTCTGTCACCTGTCCTGCTGGTTAGAAATCAGGTATTTAAGGCTGATTTCCTGGTTCCTCTTCCCTCTCCCCAAGAGCCTGAAGGCAGAATGGCTGCTGTAAGCAGAGAGGGGCAAAGCCTCTCCCCAAACAGGTTAAATCATTCTGTTCCTTTTTTCTAAAACTGCAAAGTTCCTTATTTTTGTTGTTGGAAGTGGATAAGCCACTCCAACCCCAGTCAGGGAAAACCTTAGTTAAGTTATTGCTCAGGTGAGCAGGATTTTGTTTGCTTATGTATAATTTTGTATTCCGTGTGGCAGTCTCAGTGCCTGGGACTGAATAAACAAGGCAGTAGCCTGTTTAAAGGAACAGCACGTTACGCCTCGTCCTTTAACCTACCCTAAAAGACCGTGTTCTAACAGTCCCGGACAGACGGCGGAGCCCCGGAATAAGCCGTTTGTCACATATGGTGGAGATTGCGGGCAGAACACTAAAAGGTCTGCGGGTAAAAAAAAAAAAAGTTTTTTTCCAAACAAGATGGAAGACGTGGTGAGTGCGCTGGTACGCAATGTCGCTGCCCAGAAAGAGATGAATGAAATACAGCAACAAGTGAATGCAGCCCTGCAAGAGGCGAATGCAGCCCTGCAAGAGGCGAATGCAACCCAGCAAGAGACAAACCGCTTGCTGAGAGAGGAGTAACAACGGTTCACCCAGGGCTTACAGCAGGAACTCGAGGTCCTGAGAGAGGCTATCATTAAGACTCCACTGGCAGAGGCAGGCCCAGTCCCGAAAATGACCAGGGCAAGCCACTACCTTCAGAAGATGGGGCCCTCGGATGATGTTGAAACCTATCTTCTCACTTTTGAATGCACGGCACAGAGAGAGGGTTGGCCAGAAGCTGAGTGGGCCAGTCTAATCGCACCCTTCTTAAGCGGCGAACCCCAGAAGGCTTACTTTGATCTAGAGCCAGCCAAAGCTAATGTCTATTCAAAATTGAAGTTCGAGATCCTCGCCCGCCTCGGCGTAACCACTATGCCTTGATATAAATCATCTATATCTTCATTGCAATAGACAGTTTATAAAACACAGGAATCCACAGGAATCCATCTTTGATAAAGCGTGGGTTGCCACGTGAAACGCGTCAGAGTGTTCTTTTGCTGTTTTTAATGTGCCTACAATAAATGTTTGCACCTAGTTCTTGGCAGTATTTGGTCAAAGTTTTTCATCAGCAGCAGATGCACCGCCGTTCTTTTCACTTTGTTCACACAGCACCAGTAACAGTGGCTCGCATACTAAGGGCAACAGCCAACATGGAGAGCCGAAAAAGGGCTCTAAGTGGGACACAGACTATGTACCTAAATGTGTAAATTGTTATGAGAGGGGCTACACCGCAAAAGTTTGCCCACTAAATACTGAACCAATGCAATGCAACAGCGTTGAACCTTATTCGTTGTGGTCTCAATGTATGGATCCTAGCCCAGAGGACCCCTTGAATAACCATCTCTGGGCATTTGTAAAGGTAAATGGTATGAGGGTTCGGGCACTACTTGACTCTGGGGGTATGGTTACACTACTGTCTGAATACCTGTTGCCTATTGGAAAAAAACAGGTAAACAGTTCACAAAGAGTGGCAATTTGTTGTATACATGGGGATAATCACGAATATTCCACTGTTGATGTTCTTATTGAAACAGAGTTTGGTTCTTTAGATTTCAAAGTGGGATTAGTACCCAAACTGGCACATGATGTGTTAGTAGGGACCGACTTTCCCCATTTTCTAAAAATGTGGTCCTCCTCTCAGAATAGCACCCAGAGTTCAATAGCGGACGATAAAGAAGTAACAGAAGAAACAAATCCTTTCCCTTTTTCAGAAATGGAGGTTGACGAGGGCCCAAATAAAAAGGGGAAAGAGGAAGAGTGCTGTAAAATGCCCTTTCCCAAGGTCACCTTGGTAGGGAATACCCCAAATCAAGATGTTGAACTGGCGCTTACCACCCCAGAACAGGATAAGATATTCGCTGACCTAGAGGTCAGTACTGGGAGTTTTAAGAAGGCCCAGTGGGAAGACCCCACATTAGCGGAAGCAAGGGGGAATATACGGGACCAGAATAGTACTCCTGGCCAACCAGATAGGTCACTTGCCTACCCCTATTTCAAGGTAGAGAATGACCTGATATATCGGGTTGATAAAAGGAAATCAATTATAACTAAACAATTGTTGGTACCACGGACATTCTGTAATGTAGTATTACACCTCGCACATAGTCACCCATTGGGGGGACACATAGGGGTGGAAAAGACAAAAGAAAAGGTTCTCTGAAGTTTCTATTGGCCTGGGGTTCTGGCAGAAATTACAAATTATTGCTCCTCATGCCCAGAATGTCAGATCACCGCCCCAATCAAAGCGTATCGTAGCCCATTGGTACCCTTTCCCATAATAGATGTACCATTTGACCGGATTGCTATGGATCTAGTAGGACCCCTAATAAAGTCTGCTAGGGGACATCAGCATATATTGGTAATATTAGATTATGCCACCCGATATCCGGAAACAATTCCCCTACGTAGCACCTCTGCTAAAAACATAGCAAAAGAGTTAATAGTCCTGTTTACCCAGTTCGGAATTCCTAAAGAGATCTTAACTGACCAGGGAACACCGTTTATGTCCCAAGTAACAAAAGAGTTATGTAAACTCCTAAAAATCAAGCATCTCAGAACCTCTGTCTATCATCCACAAACATATGGTTTAGTGGAACAATTCAATAAAACTTTAAAAAGCATGTTACGCCGGGCGGTCGATATGGATGTGAAAAACTGGGATTGTTTGTTACCATACCTGTTATTTGCCATTCGGGAGGTTCCCCAATCATCCACAGGCTTCTCCCCGTTTGAACTATTGTATGGCTGACACCCAAGGGGCTTACTGGATATAGGCAAAGAAACTTGGGAACACAAGGTTACCCTATACAGAAGTGTAATAGAGCATGTTGCCCAGATGCAGGACCGCATAGCTGCAGTCCTACCGATAGTGAGGGAACACATGGAAAAAGCTCAAGAGGCACAGAGGAATACGTATAATAAGGGTGCAAGGGTCAGAATTTTTTTTCCAGGCGATAGGGTGCTAGATCTGGTTCCCACCGTAGAGAGTAAATTCCTTGGTAAGTGGCATGGGCCATATGAGGTCTTGGAAAAAGTGGGAGAAGTAAATTACAAGGTAAGACAGCCAGGTAGGAGGAAACCTGAGCAAATTTACCATGTAAACCTACTTAAGCCCTGGAAAGATAGAGAGGTCTTGTTAACCCTAGTACCCCCAGGTCGGTCAGAGAATCGAGAAACTGACCCAGAGGTTAGCATAGATGAAACCCTCTCCGTTCAACAGAGACGAGAGGTCCAGAATTTAGTGAGAAGAAACAAAGAAGTCTTCTCTACACAGCCAGGTAGAACTAGCGTAATTGAACATGACCTAGTCTCTGAACTGGGGGTCCGAGTTAACCTTAAACCGTACCGAATCCCAGAGGCCAAAAGAGAGGCTATAAGATTAGAGGTTAAAAAAAATCTAAAATTAGGCGTAATTGAGGAATCCCAAAGTGGGTGGAACAGCCCTATAGTTTTAGTCCCAAAGCCAGACGGTACAACAAGGTTTTGCAATGACTACCGTAAACTAAACGCTGTGTCAAAATTTGATACTTATCTTATGCCCAGGGTTGATGAACTGGTAGAGAGACTGGGCAAAGCCCGATATCTCACGACCCTAGACCTAACAAAAGGGTACTGACAGGTTCCCCTCACAGAAAGGGCAAAAGAAAAGACAGCCTTCTCAACCCCAGACGGCCTCTTTCAGTATAGGGTGTTGCCTTTTGGCTTACATGGAGCTCCCGCCACATTCCAAAGAATGATGGATAAAATTTTAAAACCACATGCTCGGTATGCTGCCGCCTACCTGGATGATGTGGTAATCCATAGTGAAGATTGGCAATCCCACCTTCCAAAGGTCCAAGCTGTGCTTGACGCAGTTCGGTCTGCTGGACTAACTGCTAACCCCGCTATATATATATATATATATATATATATATATATATATATATATATAGTATACACAAAGAGGCGAATACCGCATCACTACCAATAAATAAAGCAAAGTCTAAACCTACCTAAGTCAGAAAAATATATCTGAAATAGTTATAACAAAGATATAAGCTGTAGGTGGTGCTAGAGGAAGGAGATAGATATGGAAACACAAAAAAGAAAACCTCTAAATTAGCACTCAGACAAATGTTTGCAAAGAATAAAAGGGGTACTTTAATTAAATTAGAAAAAAATAACAGACATACAAACAACTAACTGGAGAGCCTGCCTGACTAATGAATAATGAAAAAACCAATGGACAAAGAAAAACAAAAAAAAAAAAAAACATAGAATGCAACATATAATAATGGACCCAAAAAGATATAATGCCCTTATGAAACTAGCTTACTGTGGGAACAGAAGTTCCCACAATAAGGCAATATGGACCGGCCGGTCACCACATGTATAAGAAACCATAGAGCATCACAGGTCTACACATATAAGCATGATAAAATTCTTACAGAAAATAACATAAGTGCTATACTGATAGCAGTAAAAAATATCACTAGCAAGGTGTAAACCTATTGCAACTCAGGTAATGCTAGGGCAAAGGAGACATAAAGGTATGTATATGTAGCGGTCATGTAAAATGCCTACAGTCATCTCTCCTGCTGGCAGTCGGCCGGTCACACATGTATAAGAAACCATAAGGCATCACAGTCTACAAACATATAGCATGATAAAATTCTTACAGAGAAATAACATAAGTGCTTACTGATAGCAGTAAAAAATATCACTAGCCGGTGTAAACCTATTGCCAACTCAGGTATGCTAGGGCAAAGTAGACATAAAGGTATGTATATTAGATGCCCAAATAATATATTAGAGCAGATGGGACAAAACAGGGAGGATATAATAACCCAACGATACTCGCTCCTTGATGTTAGATACTCATACAAAGATCAGCACAGCACGTCCACTGGAAAAGTCCAAAAATATAGGACTTAGTTGGTTGTCCAAATAGGGCAAAGGCAGGCAGGATCAACAGCAGCAAAATTAAATAGCCCAACTAGCAGTTTCGGCAACTAGCCTTCCTCACGAGTGTACTAAGGCTATAGTGGCAGGGGCATTTAAATAGTAAGCAGACAATTGCAAAATTCTGCCCAAAAAACACATAAGCACATATAATCAATTTCATTACTTGATACAAGCTCCTAATTAGTGTCAGCGGTGTTCCGGCAGCTGTATTGAAAGGTGGTATTAGTGCTGGATAATCCAGTATCCACTCCTGAAGCGATGGGCCTATCAAACTCTCGCGAGAGTTGTGCACAAGCTCCAAACATGGGCACTTGTAATATAGCTGTTGCCGCCGCCATCTTTGTTGTGGTCATAGGATTTTGCTTAGTGACATCATTATCATGAGTGAACAGTCCTCACATACTTATCCCTTGCATCCCGCACATGTGCAGTGTAAATTGCCCTGTTACGGCGGCCATTTTTGAAGGGGAGGATCCCATCAGAGGATTTCTATTCTCATTGAACAATAGTAGGGGCAAGTTCTCGCGCATTGGCACACATGTTAGGTGCCCCAACCCCTTGTTCAAAGTGTCACACAAAGAATTTCAACCACTTTAGATAAGCCCAGTTGAAGCGTCCTTTGTAGATCATAACACCTTTGATTCACAGTGCAGCAGTCACCCATTAAGGCATTTGTTTAGTGCATCTTTGGTAGGAATTTCATCCTTAAAAATATCCTCTCTGGGCTCTCTGTTTTTGAAGGATTTCACGTACCTGATTCCATTGTTGATTGTACGTGCCTATAAATCTTATTTTGTTGGAATCCTGAATTTTTGTTTTGGTTTCAAAAGAGATACCCGGCTCATACCTTTACTACGTTCGTATTTATTTCTCTGTTTCCCAATCACAGTATCATTGATGTGTTTTGAGCAAGCTGCGGGATGTTCTGTAAACTTTGCTTTAACCTTCGTTTTCTTTTCTCTCGTCATCATAGATCAGCCTTTATCCCCTATATGCAGGCTATCTCTGTACTTGCTTGAGATGTTACCCTATTGTCCAGATGTTATACCATTCCCCCCATGTGTATGGGTATCCACCTAGTTAAACTTTCATTTAAACTAGCCCCAGCATTCTGATTGATTAATGGCCCTATCAGATAACAGCGGGGTGTACCCTGGCAGTCCCATTCAAACTGAATTGGAATTGCTAGTGATCCCTGCTTGTGTGTGTTATTGTTAATCTATGGGTCGGTTAGTCATGGCAGAAGAACAGAAATGCGTTATTAATTTAAACGAGCCTCCTCAAACTAGCCCAGAGCAGAACAAGAACATTACCCCCACAGCACATACCCAGCACATACCCAGAAGTTTAACCAGGCTGTTTCGGCAAATGTTTAGAATATAAACTTGGCCTTTTCTACTGCGTATGGTTGGGAGGGGGGTAGGTGTATCTTGATTAAATGTAGGCCATGTTTTTGTTTTTTTAAGACAGGATTGGTACTGCAGGCCAGCGGGGGGACCCACAGGGACAACCCGGAGGACCCCGGATGCCGAGGGGGAAAACAACAAGGACCCCTGATGCCCACAGGGAACTCTGGAACTCTGGACACCCACGGGGACCCGAGTATCCGCGGATTGCCCACGGGGACCCACCTGAGCACCCCTAGATGCCAAAGGGGACAGGACAACCTGGGACAACGGGGGACACCATCAACTTTATGGGGCGAGAAAACAACGGGAGAACAAGGCCCCTTAATACCCTACTCCATCATAAAAATCCCTCTTCCCCCCTAAATAAACACCCACCAGGGCAAATACCACCTTCACCACCCCCGCTACCCACAATAAAGCATGGCCCTTTTGGGTGGGTTAACAAAAAGAACAAAATTATTAAAACGAATATCAGCTCTTCTTGGAATTATGTAAGAATAATAATTCACAATAAAATAAAAATATTAAACATATATAACTGAGATTGTTCTGTTCCGGGTTGTGGACATAATGTAGCCAGAGTGCTAGTAGATGGAGAGACATAGGTGGAGGGTAATTAATGATAGTGCAAACTGTTTTAGAGGGGGCATACACAGAGCTGGGTTGGGGTGATCCCACTAAATTGGGTGATCCCCACTAATTAATACACAATATGTGTTACCCCTATAGATGCTATGATAGTCTTATGATAGTCCTCTTACCGGTCTCTCATGGCTGGTTTTGGGTGGAGTCACGCCACTCACAGGAACAACTCTCGCCTCTCATTCCATGCTGAAGTCTGAATGAGTCAAAACTCATCTCCTACTGTATACCATCAGTGGCGTCCGTCGACTCAGAGTAGATTCGCAGAAAAAAAGATCGATTGTGCTGCAGATCGAGTGAAAAAAACTTTGGAAACTCACCAGCTAATTTAGAGTTTTTTAAAATCCATTATTCAGCTACATAAAAACGCACAAAGAAAGATAGGACATAATTCCTCCCCAACACGTTTCACACTCCGGCCAAGCCAAAGCACTTTTTTTCAAGAGTGGTGGGAACAAATAATGTCTTAGCGATTAGGCGCCTCTGAGGACTGTGAGGGGACAGAATGAAAGTTGCCTGTAAATAAATTTTTCATTGCATCGGAATTCATGACCGGGGCTCTCAGGTGCGCGATTATTAAGGATATCCGATCTGGGGCCCCCGGAATCAATCGATGGCAGGGAACATGTATTTATTTCTAAGTGCTTGTCTCTCCCCACTTCATCGGACGCTTTCCCCCCACCCACCTCCTTGCCAACTTTGTGGCGGGGTGATTGTGATGGGAGAAGAACGGTAGGTTGGGGTTTGAGATGGGTGGAGAAAGAAAGAGGAAGAAAGAAGAAATCACAATTCTAAGTGGACATCAGCTGCGGATAAGATGATCGGGGGGCTTTGGGGGCTTTATAGAGGGCTTATTAGAATTGAGGCGTTGTTTGAAAAAAAGATTGTCGATCAGTGCGAAAAAAGGACGAAAAGTGGCTTATCAACAAGCGATTTTTGCCTTATTAGCCAGCTTCTATGGCGACTGATCGCAGTAGGCCCGTTTTTGGCGAGAAGCTGTAGATAAGCTGGGCTTATCGATGGCTTACTGCAGTGGGCCCCCATTGTCTCAAAAACGGTTGTTTGGTGGTTGTAAGGCAAAATCATAAATTATTAGATTACCATATTGTGTATCATATCCAAATGAAAAATTATTCATCTTAGTCACGGCACCCTAAAATAAGACAGGCGTGGCCTTCTAAAAGGTCTGGATCTAAAGTACTAAATTCTTCAATTTTATGTAGATGGTATAGGTATGTACAATAAAAATTAAACATTAAATTAACTGTCACCGATTAAGTCATTTTTAAAATTGGCTTTCATTTTGTCTTTCTCGTTCTATATTGTATACTTCATTGCACAATCCTGCAATTTTAGTTTTCCCACCTTGGGAAATCTGATGTTTAAAATAACATTTTGAATGAATTCCAAAACCATTGTGAAAATACATGAAAACAAAAAAAAACTGCTTTATAATGCAACACATGCAGCATTTACCCTTTGGGATTGCTTCATGTGACATTCCAGGGCTTCTGGGGTTTCCATAAAACCTTTTTCAAAAGAACTGCAAATTCGGCAAGTAACAGTAATCAACACACCTTGTATAAGGGTAAAAAGCAGTACAGTACGATTAACTATTTTTGACGTGTGCAACACTATTGCAAAATAAACAGTTGTCGAAAAATAATGTTACTTATAGGGATAATTTACAGTGGATTTTTAACTTACTGTAGCATGGAAACTAAGAAATCCCAGGGAACTTACAGAAGAGTGTATTCATGGTTGGATCAAAAAATGGTACCTTTATGTGCTATCCTTGCCTTTAGATTTACTATTCTAGCTTGCTATGTGTGACATTAATTCTATCATTAAAATGCAAAAAACAATTCTGATTTTAAAGTTGGATTAATAGCCTGCAAAAATTCCTTTTATAAAATGTTCAGAATAAACACCTAACGTTCGCATTGGATTTGCTCGAAGTTTTATTGACCATGCTAATTTACCACAGCTAGTGGAATACCACTTTAATTAATTAAAGTTACCATTTTACACATAATATTTTACCACTACTAAATAAATTACATAAAAATAATTATGAGGTAAAATTAATATCATGGTTATATTTTAGCACAAGTGGTCGTCACTAAAAGTAGTGACGACAGCAAAAAAATTAATAGTCTTCTGTGAATATATGGTAAATTATTGTAGTGGTAATATCATTTGCCACATATTTAACTCACATGACTTTAGGCAATCAAAAATGTCAAGGTTCACAACTAAAAGTTTTATGTTACAGCCTATTCCTGTATTGCCTATTAGTCTTCCATGCCGTAAATTAAAGCCTGCTATTTCAAAGGCTGTGTCTACCAATGCACTCAAGCAAGGGCCTGTAAAGCATGGAAATGAATAATGATCTGAAATGAAAATGATGAAACGCAATTCTACTGCCAAAAGGAATGCACTATAGGACATAAAGAACGTTGTTTGGAAAGAGGTAGAAGTAAAATGCTGGCAATTTTATTATACTTACTTAATTTTTAAAACTGTAGCAAGGGGTGTGTGCTACTTATAGCAATGATTTTGAATAGGTATAATTGGTATATCAATTTATCAATTATTTATCCAGATAACAAAATGATGAATTACACTTGAAACCATAAAATACTAAAAAAAGGGTTACGTTCCTTGCCATACCAAGAAAAGTTAAACAAATAAAAAAATAATTTTAACAGTGAGAGTACAGGTAGAATTTGAAAAGCACTCCCTCACTGCCCAATACATGGTGAACTATGAAAAACAAAGTGTTTTATAATGAAGATCGTGAACAAAATGTAATATACATGTGAATGGGATTATCAAATGTGACTTTTAATTGAAGTAATACGGATTGCATGCTACAGTATCTAAGAACAGATTGTTAAATGTCAGTGTTGTGTAAGGGCTATGTATTGAGTGCTTGGTGTTGTAAATGAGCTCTGTATTGCTGAAAGACAAAGCAGAAAAAGGAAAACATAAAGGTATTGCAACCCAGCAACTTACTGTAAAGGCTTAATGTGTTTCCGGTGTTATAAACGTATGATTGTGCTTAGTGATTCACTTTTGGAAAAAATGTATTGGGGGGGGGTTCAGAACTCCTTAAAACACAACAATAATTTAATATCAAAGCTTAAAGGATAGGCAAGCGCTCAAGCATGCCATAAAATGTGCAACATATAAGGATATAAGTGATACAATGGTTTAATAATGTAATAAAATATAGGTGAAGGAAATATATACTTGATCAAAGTGAAAAAAATATGTGCTTGTGAAATAGAGTTAAATTGTAAAAAAAATCCCCCAATAATGTACACAAATAGGAAAAAAAAAAAAAAAAAGAATTTGCGAGAAGAAAAAAAAAAAAAAAAGGAAAAAAAAATCCAAAGGGGTTATTAAAACAGGAGCTGCTCCTCAAAAAAGATAAAAACTACATCCAGGAAAATTGAAACAGCAAAGATGAGAAGAGCTCTCGGCAAGGTGTATTTAGTCAGGACCAATAGTTCTGTAATAAGCTAAAAATAGAGCAGATAAAAAAACTCACATATAATTTATCAATTGAAAGATTATATTCTAACTGGCAAGTGACTAACGAATCCCTCTTGAAAATTCACAAAGTACCTTAGAAAGTAATAGCAAAACAGCGATGGATCAGCATGCAGAGATTATGTTTCTTTGTGGATCCAAGTTTGTGGAAATCAGCGGGAAAAACATACTTTTTAATATCTGTTTTTAATATATTGTAAGTTCCAATGGGGGATCTATAACAGTTAGTAACGATGCATTAATTGATGTGTTAATGTAATGAGGCCGCTGTTAACTTTTAACGTACGTCTGTGCTAATGATATGCAAAGAGAGGGGGGGGGGAACCAATGCATATTATACCAGCAGTACATTAAAGAAAACCACAGAAAATAAAACTGTGGTCAAACTTTTTTAACAAGAGGTGCCTATTCTTGGCCTCCATGAGGTAGCTGGGGGCATAATTTGGTCTTGTCAAGGGTCCTGAAGGGCCAACTTTGGCTCCCTATTTGTTTTCGCAATATAGGAAATCTGAAGTTAATACCCTCCACTAGGCCAAATAATTCAGCCCATTGATATGTGTATTAACCACATTGGAATTGAAAGGGACCAAGGCACTACAGATGTTTAGAAAAAATTATTTATCAAGACTACTAAGCACAAACATTTTCAACCTTCTCGAGGTCTTTCTCAAGTGACTAAACATATTCAACAAGTCTTTTTCACATGATCAGTCAATAACGTCCACAGTTCTCTTCCGGCATTCCGAAGTGCGCATGCGTCCGTTCCCGGGTTCCAGGTTGTCCTCATTTTTCCTCTGTCCCTCTGAGTGGGTTCTCAAATCAAAATCTGGACACTTTTTGTTGATATGTTAGTTCATTGAGGAAGAACTAAAATCTGTAGTGCATTGGGCTAATTCATTGACTAGTATAGGATTTCTTGACAGAGTGCCCTGACCCAGGAGCACGGTGCATAATCGCAAAGTACTTTGCTTATTTATGCTGATTAGGATGTGCAGTACTGTTAACTTTTTTGTGGAACCTCTGGGAAAGCCATAGAAACAGAAGGTATGCTTTTCTCCATACCTTAATGGTCACTATGGGTAACCAAGGGGGAATGAAATACCAACAAAATACCCTATCACCCATTGTATGTCATAGCTTTACATATGAACAGACAAGTGGATACAACTCCAGTAATCCCCTGCTGACATAACCCTCACTCCTTGAGGGAATAACCCCATAATCAGCTCACCCCCCTCCCCCAATTTCCCCTCAACAAAACAAAACCCTCTTAGAGTACTGGCCAACAAAACATACATTTTAATCATAATATATAATATCATGTTCTTGTATAGCGCTGCTAGTTTAACTGTGGCGCTTTACAGGGGCATTTTGCAGGTACAGGTCCCCTGCCCCCCGTGGGAGCTTAAAATCTATGATTTTGGTTGCCGAGGCCACAGGGAGCTAAAGTGAATGTGCCCAATGTACAAGGAGCTGGACACAGGGAATGAACCCAAAAAATCAGTGCCAGTCAGTTGTCTTACTACTGAGCCAACTCCTTCTACCCAATTTCAATCATATATTGAAATGTGGCTAACTAAGAAGGACTAAAAAGGGTAGATATTGTTCTTATCCTTGTGCACGTCACTTTAATATTGAGAACCCCTCTCTCCCTTGGGCTGCCGCGTTTCTCTTAACCTTTTCTTTTCGCTGTTACCAATGGACTTAGCTAGCACACAAACGATGGCCACTACTTGAACTGCCACTTTTCACCTCTCTGATTTCCCAATTTCACCTTTCCCTCTCTCTAGCCATCTCATTTCTCTCTTTCACTTCTCCCCTTCTCCACCTCCATCTACCCCTCATCTTGCAGAAACGCAACTCTATTATCCTACAAGCCTCTTGATTCTCAATTTGCACTTCTCTCTCAACTTTATCCGCGTATGCTTCAGAATGACAACCTTGTCATGAATAAAACTAGGGTAGATTCTTCTCTCCTGAATTCTAAAGGCCCTCTTTTTTCTCGCCATTCTCACCCTTCATAAACCCAGACCCTCTACTCAAACCACTAATGTTACCTCATGTTTTTCTGCTACATTTTTCACCTCAGGATTTTCTGACTTTTAACAGACAAACCTGTATCCCCTCTGTATCCTCACTTCTACACCTTTTCCTACAGATGCAGCCTTGATGGTCGCGCTGCCTTCATAACAGCATCGGTTGGGATTATGTTTTTGATTTCTCTGTGCTCGTGGAGTACTGTGAGGAGGAGGGACTAATAGCCGATCAGAATTAACATACAGTAGAGGAGCCCTGCTTATGAATCAGACACCGCTGGTGACTCCTAACGGGTTGTATCAGCTGAAAAGAGAGCGCGTATAAGAATAGATAGAATCAGTCACTCTCAGTGCGTGCCTCTATAGGCGATCGAGCCACTTTATTATGTCACGTGAAACTGGGGGACATTCTAAACAATGCAGCGGAGATTGCCAGCACCCCATTAAACAGGAGTCTGTAACTCAGAGAGCAGGGTTAATTAATGCAGTTAACTCCGAAGAGAACCCCTGATTCAATACTGTGTTTTATAAATTAAAATAAAAGAAGTCATTACCTAGTGCTAGATGTTAAAGGCATATGAAGTGGTTACAGCCAGAGAACTGGTTTCTTGGGTAAAGGGCATGGGTGAGGGGGGGTAGTGCCCCAGGCTTGTGGGGAGGTTAGACCTATAGGGGAGTTGCGAGCAAGGGTTACCCTTCATTACCCTTAGCGGTAGAACTGCAAGGTAATTGAAGGGTTTAACCACTCCCATTTACCCACCCTAGAAGGCCTAAACAACACCCTGGGCACACTACCCTGTTCATCCACTCCCTCTTCCCCAATAACAGTAAAATACAAAACAAACACCAAGACACCCTTGATTTGATAGCCATTGTTGTGGGTTGCTTATGCCTCAATGGGAGTTGAAAATAAAAACCCCCCCAATTGCAAATGTAATGGTAACCTAATTACCAACACCCCTCTACCCCAACACCCCCCCCCCCCTAATACATTACAGCCACTAATGGGCAAACATCCCCCATTATCCAGATCTGGATAATGATAATAGCTCATTTTCCAAGGTGTGACGGAAGAAGGAAAGGAAAGGGGGTTACCAGGCTATGCTAATAAAGGTTTTAGCCCTAGGGTTACCCATGAACCCGTGTGGGGTCCCGTTTACCTCCATAAACCAGAGATCATGGATTAATACATTATTGAAGAATAAAATTACCCGGTGTTTACATTCATGTTCCCTGTTACCCAGATTGTGAAAACTTCTGTTGTGTGAGGGTTTTGGTGGGATATTGGTAAGAATGCCATTCATTTATTTTGCAGGAGGTTCGGGAACGAGGATTACCAGTAGTAACCTCTAATTCTACCCAAGTGCAAGGATGATTTGTGGTTTGCGAGTAGGTAGAAATGACCGGGCTGCCCACCTGTGTCCCCCCTCCTGCTTTCGACTATAATATCCCAAAAGTCCTATATCCAGCCAAAGCCATGAGTCTTCCCAACGGATCCCCCCTGTATTAAAAACTATGTGTTTAAATGTTTATACATTTATGATAAGGTCTATGGTAGCTTGCCCGGGCGATCAGTTTATATGGTGCCAGTAAGACGACATAGGGTCGTAGTAAAGTGCAGCGGCTGCTACCTGATCATTTTGCGGGTTTAATTACTTGGTGCAGCTAGTATTGGTGCGTGATGTCTTGAAGTTTCACGCGTTTAAGACGTCGTGAATTACTGGTGTTTTGTTTGAGTTAGAAAATTGAATTTAGCGTTGTCTGCAAATACCGTTGAGAAATCAAATGGGAGGATTGCGAGTGGTGTGTCTTAAAAAAAATGAATGCCAATTCACATGTCTTTATTCCTGCACAGTACTTCAAGTGTGTGTACAGTAATTGTTAATTTAAAGATTAACATTATGAGTTCATAACAGTACATGGGAAGAAGTCCTTTCTGAGGGCTCCTGAAAATACACCAAACATCAAACTGTTAGAATATTAAACAGATGAACACACACAACAAAAAGTATTTTTGCCGAATAAATGGTTTTATTTTGTAAAGGATATAAAGTTAACATGAATAATACAAAAATAAATGTTACCTTTCTTACGAATGTAAAATGTATATTCCCGCACATGGTGTATGTCCAAATTGTAACCTTGTTTTGAAACGCATATGAATGTTCATCACATTTCTGCGCATGTGTGTATGTCAATAGGAACCTGGTTGAAACGCATATGTGGTCATTATGTTACTGTATACCTGTCAGAATAATTACTGTACAGTATTGATACAGTTGCATTTCCTCATGAGTCGCTAGGATAATCTTCTGTACAGTGGTACTCTCATACTGCCTGTTAGTGTATCTAAATAGTAAAAACTTTTATTTTGCTAAATTGATATAATAACTGTAAGACAGTAATATGATAAATTTATTTACACTAAAAGAAAAGTAATTCAAGTGATATATATTGTAAGGTCATACATATATATATAAATATTATATATATTATAACAGTGCCGCGACAAAACCGGTCGCCAACTCGCAGCTGATACGGTTGGCTCGTGGACAGAAACCTTTCCCCTTGCTCTGCAAAAAAAAGAATCCCCTGTCGGAAAAAAAAACTTTGAAAAAAAAAAAAAATGTTAGCAGCCTGATGGCTGTGACGTGAGAGGGGTTGACAGGACTTCAAACCGCCCTTCTGCATGGGTACAGAATGGGGGGGAGGGTTGAGTGAGTGCGTTCGTGCGCATCTGTGGCTCCTCTCCTCCTCCTCATATCTGCTGCTATAATTGTGTCAGCTCCTATAATTTAAAATGTACTGATCCGGTCATGGAGGGTTGGAACAGATGTTCAGGTGGGGGGAATTTAATGCACTTTAATATTTATTACTGTAACAACTAATACATCTTCCCCCTCCTCCGGTGCTCCCACTGCACGCGCGGGTCTGAACATACTGTAAAAGCCGGGGTGTTTTCCCATCCCCCCCCTCGGTGTTCCCCTCCCCCCCCCTTAAGTTGGTTACAACACACCTTACCCTCGGGTTCCCGATTGGCCCTGCGCGGGTCTGAATAATACTGAGGTAGACGGGGTGTTCTTCCTCCCTTTCAGGGGGTTCCCGCTGCACGCGCGGGTCTTGAATATATGAGCGTAGCCGGGGTGTTTGTTTTCTTTCCCCCCCTCCGGGTGTTCCCCTCCCCCTACTCTGTTTCGCTGCCCGCGCGGGCCTGAAAGATACTGAGGTAAGCGGGGTGTTGGTTCTTTCCCCTCCCCTCCTGTGTCCCGATAGCCCGCGCGGGCCTGATTACTGAGGTAGCCGGTGGTGTTTCGTCCCCTCCCCTCCTGTGGTTCACGCTGCCCGGTCGGGGCCTATCTGAAAGCTGAATATACTGAGGGTGGGCGCCGGGGTGGTTCTTCCCCTCCCCTCCCTCTGTGTTTCCGCTGCACGCGCGGGTATCTGAAATACTGAGGTAGCCGGGGGGTGGTGTACTTCCCCCCTCCCCTCCGTGTTCCGTGCCCGACGCTGGGGCTGAAGATATTGCAGTACCGGTGATTCTCTCCACTCGTGCCTGCGCGGGGGTCGGGAGGAAGTAGCTCGGGAGTGTGGTTTTGTGGTGTGGCGTGGTGGTTATGAGAGAGAGATAGAGAGCTGTGTGTGTATGGCGAGGAGAGAGATTTTGAGTGTGTTGGTGTGGTGCTTGGTGTTGTTGGTTATATGGAGAGAGAGAGATTGTTTGGGGTGTGGTGTTGTGTATATGCGAGACGAGAGGAGAGATTGTTGTGTGGTGTGTATGGATATGAGAGAGAGATTGAGAGCTGTGTGTGTGTGTCTTGTGTGGGTTGTGTGTGTTGTATGGCTTCCCGCAGATAGAGAATGTGTGTGTGGCAGGGAACCAGAGGTAACCCCCCAGTCTTAATCACCCAACGCCTCCACCAGTCAGTACATCCCACCCCCCCATCACGCAGTCACACCCCCACCCAGTTTATCAGTCCTAGTCACCCCACCTCCCCCCAAACACCAGTCTACCCATTCAGTACCCCCCCACCCCCCGTCGTCAAAGTCCCCAGCTATGTCAGACATACCACTCCCCAGTCAGTAGTACCCCCACCAGTCATTAAAAGGCTACTAAGTATCAATATAGTAAAAGTAGATGATATGTGTCGAGAATTATAAATCAGTCTAACCCAGTAAGATATGTATATTAAATCCAGTCAGGTTCCCCCATATAAGCAGTCATTGCCCCCGTTTTATTGACTATACTCTGTCTACTAGAAATATCGTCTACTACTTGTCAAACTCCTATCTACGAAAAAGTTCTCTACTCATCATGTAGAATTACCTATAACTCACTTTTTCTCTGTCTCTCCCCTCCTTTCTTTGTCTCTCGCCTTCGTCTCCCTTAGCTTCTGTTTCTCTCGCCTCTTGTTCCCTCTCTCTTGTCTTATATCACCTCCTCTCTCCCCTCTCTGTCTCTCTACCTCTAGTCTCTCTCCATCATGTCCTCTCCCCCTGTCTCTCCCCTCTCTGTCTTCTCTCCCCTCTCTGTCTCCACACTCTCTCTGCCTCACAATCTCGATCTGGATATCCTTACTTACCCTATATATCTTAAATGCCCATACTATACTAACATAACTTATACTGCTTTCTTCCAGATCTGAATCAAGCTTCACACGGGAGACATCGGAATCCCCCTAACCAGAAGACAGGTAGGGAACATCTCCCCTCCCATGTATAACATTGCGGGAAATGAGGTTACCGGGCATTGAGGGACTGCGATCAGGTAAGATCCAGGTGGGATTGCTGCTTTAGATTGTGAAGAGGGGACGTCCAGACAATGGTTAATGGTTTCGGAAACTAGTCATCACATCTGGTTTGTTTTTCAGACCGAGCAGATACACAGCAACATCACACCAATCACACACACACACACACACACACACACACACAAGCACACCACACACACACACACACCACACACACACACACACACACACACACACAAGCACACACACACACACAGCACAACACACAACACACACACACACAACACCACACACACACACAACCACACACGTTAACAAGGACCAATTGTGTATAATGTAATATATAGATAACTTAGGTCAAAAACGAATGTCTTATAGGAATGTATTCATTCAGGTTTATTTATGTATTTTTAAAAAGCGGGGGCGGGAATAAGGGGCGGGGGGTTGGGGGCGGGGGGGACTAGGGGAGGAACTAGGTGGCGAGTAGATTTTTTGGTTCGGCGAGTAGATTTTTGGGGTGATTTGTCAAGCACTGTAGTATATTTAATATATATATGGAAACACAAAAAAGAAAAACCTCTAAATTAGCACTCAGACAAATGTTTGCAAAGAATAAAAGGGTACTTTAATTAAATTAGAAAAAAAATAACAGACATACAAACAACTAACTGGAGAGCCTGCCTGACTAATGAATAATGAAAAAAACCAATGGACAAAGAAAAACAAAAAAAAACATAGAATGCAACATATAATAATGGACCCAAAAAGATATAATGCCCTTATGAAACTAGCTTACTGTGGGAACAGAAGTTCCCACAATAAGGCAATATGGACCGGCCGGTCACCACATGTATAAGAAACCATAGAGCATCACGGTCTACACATATAGCATGATAAAAATTCTTACAGAAAATAACTAAGTGCTATACTGATAGCAGTAAAAAATATCACTAGCAAGGTGTAAACCTATTGCAACTCAGGTAATGCTAGGGCAAAGGAGACATAAAGGTATGTATATTTAGTGACCCAAATACATATATAGAGCAGATGGGAAACAAAACAGGGAGGGATATAATAACCCAAGATACTCAGCTCCTTGATGTAAAGATACTGCATACAAAGATCAGCACAGCACGTCCACTGGAAAAGTCCAAAAATATAGGACTTAGTTGGTTGTCCAAAATAGGGCAAAGGCAGGCAGGATCAACAGCAGCAAAAATTTAAATTAGCCCACTAACGCGTTTCGGCAACTAGCCTTCCTCACGAGTGGTACTAAGGCTATGTGGCAGGGGCATTTAAATAGTAAGCAGACAATTGCAAAATTCGCGCCAAAAAACACATGAAGCACATATAATCAATTTCATTACTTGATACAAGCTCTAATTAGTGTCAGCGGGGTTCCGGCAGCTGTATTGAAAGGGTTTAGTGCTGGGATAATCCCAGTATCCACTTCCTGAAGCGAGGTGTCCTATCAAACTCTCGCGAGAGTTGTGCACCAAGCTCCAAAACATGGGCACTTGTAATATAGCTGTTGCGCCCGCCATCTTTGTTGTGGTCATAGGATTTTGCCTTAGTGACATCATTATCATGAGGAACAGTCTCACGAGACTTATCCCTTGCATCCCGCACATGTGCAGTGTAAATTGCCTGTACGGGGCCATTTTTGAAAGGGTAAGGTAGCCCTCAGAGGAGTTCTATTCCTCATTGAACAATAGCGTAGGGGCAAGTTTCGCGCATGGGCAGCACTGTTAAGGTGCCCAGAACCTTGTTCAAAGTGTCACAGCAAGAAGATTTAACCACTTTAGATAGCAGTGGAAGCGTCCTTTGTAGATTCATAACACCTTGATTCACAGTGCAGCAGTCAACCATTAAGGCATTTGTTTAGTGCATCTTTGGAGGAATTTCATCCTTAAAAATATCCTCTCTGATTAGGTGGGATCCTGGTCTTTTTGTAGGTGGATACCCAACACATGGGGGGAATGGTTATAACATCTGGACAATAGGGTAACATCTCAAGCAAGTACAGAGATAGCCTGCATATAGGGGATAAAGGCGATCTATGATGACGGAGAAAAAGAAAACGAAGGTTTAAAGCAAAGTTTACAGAACATCCCGCAGCTTGCTCAAAACACATCAATGATACTGTGATTGGGAAACAGAGAAATAAAAGAAAGTGTTAATATACCAAAATATCCCACAAATATAATAAAAGGAGGACGGTAATCACGGAAAAACTGTCAAGTCTGATAATAATTAATTATAAAAACAAATCAGTAACCTAATTCCTATGAATTAATGACTATTTGGTGTTTGCTATGTTCCTTAATGTGAACTGTTTATTACATCATTTACTATTTTTGTCTTTACTGCATTTCAAAATTCTATTTGTTTTTTAAACATAGGAAGTTACTGCGGACTCTTTATGGAAAATTTAAGTAATAGTGCCTATATACGGTTTATGGAGGATTTTGTTGTTTAAAAGGAATTAGGTTCTGATTTTGTTTTTATAAGTACATTAGTAGCAGACTTGACAGTGTTTCTTNNNNGTGATTACCGTCCTCCTTTTATTATATTTGTGGATATTTTGGTATATTAACACTTTCTTTTATTTCTCTGTTTCCCAATCACAGTATCATTGATGTGTTTTGAGCAAGCTGCGGGATGTTCTGTAAACTTTGCTTTAACCTTCGTTTTCTTTTCTCTCGTCATCATAGATCAGCCTTTATCCCGTATATGCAGGCTATCTCTGTACTTGCTTGAGATGTTACCCTATTGTCCAGATGTTATACCATTCCCCCCATGTGTATGGGTATCCACCTACAAAAAGACCAGGATCCCACCTAATCAGAGAGGATATTTTTAAGGATGAAATTCCTACCAAAGATGCACTAAACAAATGCCTTAATGGGTGACTGCTGCACTGTGAATCAAAGGTGTTATGAATCTACAAAGGACGCTTCCACTGCTATCTAAAGTGGTTAAATCTTCTTGCTGTGACACTTTGAACAAGGTGTCTGGGCACCTTAACATGTGCTGCCCATGCGCGAGAACTTGCCCCTACGCTATTGTTCAATGAGGAATAGAACTCCTCTGAGGGCTACCTTACCCTTTCAAAAATGGCCGCCGTAACAGGGCAATTTACACTGCACATGTGCGGGATGCAAGGGATAAGTCTCGTGAGACTGTTCACTCATGATAATGATGTCACTAATGGCAAAATCCTATGACCACAACAAAGATGGCGGGCGCAACAGCTATATTACAAGTGCCCATGTTTGGAGCTTGGTGCACAACTCTCGCGAGAGTTTGATAGGACACCTCGCTTCAGGAAGTGGATACTGGGATTATCCCAGCACTAATACACCTTTCAATACAGCTGCCGGAACACCGCTGACACTAATTAGGAGCTTGTATCAAGTAATGAAATTGATTATATGTGCTTCATGTGTTTTTTGGCGCGAATTTTGCAATTGTCTGCTTACTATTTAAATGCCCCTGCCACATAGCCTTAGTACCACTCGTGAGGAAGGCTTAGTTGCCGAAACGCGTTAGTGGGCTAATTTAAATTTTTGCTGCTGTTGATCCTGCCTGCCTTTGCCCTATTTTGGACAACCAACTAAGTCCTATATTTTTGGACTTTTCCAGTGGACAGTGCTGTGCTGATCTTTGTATGCAGTATCTTTACATCAAGGAGCTGAGTATCTTGGGTTATTATATCCCTCCCTGTTTTTGTTTCCCATCTGCTCTAATATATGTATTTGGGTCACTAAATATACATACCTTTATGTCTCCTTTGCCCTAGCATTACCTGAGTTGCAATAGGTTTACACCTTGCTAGTGATATTTTTTACTGCTATCAGTATAGCACTTATGTTATTTTCTGTAAGAATTTTATCATGCTTATATGTGTAGACCTGTGATGCTCTATGGTTTCTTATACATGTGGTGACCGGCCGGTCCATATTGCCTTATTGTGGGAACTTCTGTTCCCACAGTAAGCTAGTTTCATAAGGGCATTATATCTTTTTGGGTCCATTATTATATGTTGCATTCTATGTTTTTTTTTGTTTTTCTTTGTCCATTGGTTTTTTCATTATTCATTAGTCAGGCAGGCTCTCCAGTTAGTTGTTTGTATGTCTGTTATTTTTTTCTAATTTAATTAAAGTACCCCTTTTATTCTTTGCAAACATTTGTCTGAGTGCTAATTTAGAGGTTTTCTTTTTTGTGTTTCCATATCTATCTCCTTCCTCTAGCACCACCTACAGCTTATATCTTTGTTATAACTATTTCAGATATATTTTTCTGACTTAGGTAGGTTTAGACTTTGCTTTATTTATTGGTAGTGATGCGGTATTCGCCTCTTTGTGTATACTATATATATATATATATATATATATATGCCTTTACAACTTTATTTTACAGTATGTACATTATAGTGCTACTGTATGTGTATCTAAACAGTAAATGCACCTTATTTTCAAGATGTTTATACTGTATACAGTACTGTACAGTATGTCAATCGAGATATTTATATACAGTATCTTTAAATGCCTTTACTACTTTATGTATACGTATGGGTATGGGAGAGAAGGGTGCTCCAATGTCAGGGAAAGCTTATCAATCCATAAATCTTGACAGAACTCTTGTATACAACTATATAACGGAGTGGGCATAAATGACCTGTGAGTCACCAGTAAATACCAGAATCACTTCTCCTGGAGGGACATTAAAGAATGAATATATCACCTCAAAGTCACCTCATTGGAGGAATGCAGGTACAGGTACTCATCAATAATGATCATGATTACGAAATGAGAATGCAAACTTTATAATCTTCCCACTCCTGTAGTCTGAGAGGGTCCAATGTGGCGTGCCAGCCGTCAATGCATGAATCCAAAGTAGAAGAGAGAAAGAAAACAGCGCACTGCCCGGGAGTCAGGTGGTGAAAAATAAAATCCTATTTATTCAGTACAGAAGAAAAAACACATCACCCCAGAAGCCGTCAACCGGCTTATCAGACAGAAGCATTTAGCAGCCTGGCTGGAGGGCATGCGCTGACGGGAAGTAGCTGGTATCCACTCATAATAGCCCATGGTTAGACGGACAAGTGAAGTGGCGCCTATCATGACGTCATGCGCATGCGCAATAGTGTGGCGCCAAAATAATCATTAATTGATTTAAGCTGTTAAAGGTATATATAAGAGATCCCTGTTGCCCCACACCCCATACTCCTTGATAAAGGACTTTGTTGTCCGAAACGCATAGGAGGACTCTGTTCCCCTTCTGGGATGATGTGTTTTTTCTTCTGTACTGAATAAATAGGATTTTATTTTTCACCACCTGACTCCCGGGCAGTGCGCTGTTTTCTCTCTCTCTCTCTTCTACTTTATGTATAGTACTACTGTAGGTGTCTAAACAGTAAAAACATGTACACACAAAAAAGTATATTTAAAGAATGGCAAGATAGGAGAAAGGAAGAGGTGTTTGGTCTGAGGAAGGGACTGCTTGTCCTGAAACGTTACTATTGTTAGCTCTGATGCATCCATACATTTGAAATCATTTGATTCCACTACACTTTGTGTGTCTCTTCCTTTCTCCTATCTTGCTATTACTTTGGATCCAGCTTTGGGACGCCAGGATCAATGGAAGGTAAGCACCAAATGTAAACTCCTTTAAAAAAAAATCTTTAAAACAGTGGTGTGCCACCTATAATCTCCTTTGTATTGATATTTAAAGAATGAACATTTTTATTTGTACAGGATAATAATAAAGGAAAAAATAATAATACAATAATATGTTGCCTCTTCTTCAAAATGTATAATCTTGTCTCTTTCTTCTTCGCAATGGCTGTGGCTTCTTCGATATCTATGTCTGTAAAGAAAGAGACAATATACTATATTATCAATTGCACCGTACATTACTGTATGCAATCCTGCTTTTTGGGGGATTTGGGGAGAAAGGGAATTAAATGGGGAACAGTACATTATAACAAAATTGTGCCTACACATGAAAAAAAAACTATTAAACCATGACGCCATTACAGTCCATTATTATACAGTATCTTCTGCTTTTTGGGGAGTTGGGGAGACAAAGCATGCATGGCATGGGTTACAGCACTTTACATTAATACTAGAGGTTTACATTAGGTTTTGGGGGATTTGGGTGGGAAGGGACATGGTAGGCATGGATTTGAACACTGTGACTTACCTGGCAGTATTGCTGGGAGAGTTTCCTGTATCAAAGGGGGGAGGGGGGGATTTCCTGCACGTTGTCTTTGCTCAGGTCCTGACATGCACATGCAAAACAGAAATAGAAAAAAGTTATTATAACATGAAGCCAGTACAGCCATTATTATAAAGTATTTTCTGCTTTTTGGGGGGGAAGGGGAGAGACACAGCATGCATGGCATGGGATACAGCCCTTTATATTAGAAATAGAGGTTTACATTAGGTTTTGGGGGGTTTAGGGGGAAGGGACATGGCAGGCATGGATTTGAGCACTTTGTCTTACTGGGCAGTATTGCTGGGCGACTTTGCTACACCAAGAGGGGGTATTTCCTGTACATTGTCTTCATCCAGCTCCAGACATGAAAAATAGAAAATAAGCATTAAACAATTAAATAATTTAAAACAATCAACTTGTTTTTTATTTGGATTAAAAATATTTGCGGCACATCTTTATTTGTAAAGAAATGTATAACATGTAGTCGTCAAACAACTACATAAACCTCCAGGGGAGAGCCCTTGTATGCCTCAAAAGGCCATTGATTCTGTCTCTCACGTTCTCGCAAGAAGAGTGGTAACATTAAAATAGCGCTTCACTTCGTCCATACATGTTCTCCTTAAATTTGCTGGAAGACCCTTCTTGTATTTATTCCTTTCATTATTGAAATTTGTTGGGGTGGCCAGCAACTCTGGACCCCTTCTATCTAGACACATACTGACAACGCTCTTACCGCAAAACCCTCCTTGAAACTCATAGCCTGAGAAGCTCCACCGGGTAGCACACCTGGAAAGGTAAAACACACAAATTCTTTATTGCAATATATTTACATAAATTGCAGGTACCATAAACGGGTTCAAGAGCTGACACTCTAAATTACCTAATATGGCTCTGAGGTAACCAATCAGGCCTAATACCTTTATTTATGGTCTGGTCACCCCCTCACCGTCGCAGTATGCATACAAAGCAAATGATGAATATGAGAATATATAATATTTACATACAATTGGAAAATTGCTCTATGTGTATACTGGTTGCAAACACTCAATGATAACATGTATATACAGTATAGAAACAATGGCATTTATATGTAAATGACTGTTCAATGTGAATTCTTAAATGTTAGCTAATAGATATATAAATTTTACCAGTCTTTGCAAAGGATTTTCTTACCTACTAAGTGCCCATACAGCCTGTCATAATGCTCCAAAATACCAGTAAAAAGAACTTTATTCTCCTCATCATTGATACGTATATTTCGTTTTTTTTTTTTCAATATGCTTCTTACACACAAGTGCAACCACTGAGCTGGGCTGCTGCTGACTGGACTCCCCTTCTTCCAATGGAACAGACTGCAGGAGCCTACCACCATCGCCACCACCACCGCCAGTCACAACACCACCACCAGTCACCACACCACCACCAGCCACCCCACCACCACCACTCACAATACCATCACTCCCCTGACTCACACGTGCACTCACACGCTTACTCATATGAACACCACTCGCCTCAGCACCATCACTCACACCACCACCACAGCCACTCACAACCCCATCACTCCCTTGACTCACACATGCACTTCCACGCCTACTCATACGAACACCACTCACCTCAGCACCACCAGTCACCCCACCATCACTCTTCTGACTCCCACGCCTTCCCTCCATACATCTACCACTCACAAATAACAGATAAACAAATGAAACGACACACTCACAAAACACTTTCAAACTCACAAGTACAAAATGTTTTAAACAAAACAACACAAGATAATTCTAGCAAAATACACAACTGCTTAGTTCTGTCTGTCTCTCACTCACTCCCAAAAACACAGAGAAAGAATAATAAATGGAGCATTTAAAAAGGCTGCTCGAGAAATTGATTGTCTCGTGAAATTATCGCCCAATTCCAAAAGAACATTTTTTAACATGCCACGCCATTTTCTAGTTCTCAGAGAGATTGATCAAAACACCGCTGGATACACGCCATTTGTAAAAATTTCGCTATCGCAGATATTCGGGGCTTTCTGCATACCGTTATGCAACCTGTCAAAAATGGTGATTAAAAACAATGGCGATTTGTTTTATCGGCGCACTTACTGCATGAGCTCTAAGTTTTTTGTGGCCCTTTGGGCTTTCATAAGTGTGATTTTTGTAACATTTGTAGATACACTAAATTGATTCGGACAGTACAATAAAAAAATAATAAGGACAAATTTTAAATAAAAAATGTTTTTACTTGTGTAACGGTTTTTCTGAACTGGCCTGACCCCCCGAATCTCATATTGGCCCCTGTGGTCTAACCAGTCCCGATTACAGTGTGATTGTGTCTGGTGGTGCACCTGTTGGCTACAGGACTCCTGAGTCTCCCGCATGATGGTGTATGGGGATGACCCGTCCAGACAGGCAGCTGAGGTAGTGTGCTGAGTCCTACCTATATCCAGTGCAGCGCCTCCACCTCATCAGGGTCCCTGCGTCCGCATGGGGATGGTCCTGGTGAGGAACTCCTCTGTGGTGCAGCCCCCTGTGCAATCACTTCACTCTTACACACGAGGGTTTCTGTTATCAGCATCATCTTTATTGCACGGTGGGCAAGCTGCCCTCCACAATGTGGTGTATTTAGCCCTCCATTGTTCAGCTGCTTCTCTCTGAAAGGTATCTCTTCCCTTAATTGGTGGGTTCCCTTATCTCCCCTTCAGGGAGATAGTCCCTGTGCCAGGTACCTGGTCACAGTCTTATAAGCTGTCTCCTCCCAAGCCTGCACTCAGACTTGCTCCTTGTCTCATAGCTCTTACATCAGCCACCAACAGCTTTTCTCTGTCTGCTTTGTGCTGCCAGACTCACAGCTCTGCATCAGACTACTGCAACAATGTTGCAGACCTCCATGTGCCTCTTACTGAACAGAGCAGCACAGCAACAGGAACTCCTCCTCTAACAACTAACTTTTGGAACAGTGCTGTGCCTTATGTATCCTAGGAACAGGCACATCTCTGATGTCACTAACCGTGGACACACAGCATGTTGTCACTTCCTATGGGACATATGACACCTCACCAGGGTGTGAGGGCAAACCTCCATGATTACTGCTGGCATGCCCATAACTTACCAGGCCTTACTGTCAGCAGGAGAGATGACTGCAGCCATTTTACAGCATGGTTACACTTATAATAGTAATTTTGTAATTTATAGATTAACCTGTGGATGTGGCAAAGCCTATATAGATAGGACCATTAAACCGTTAAAGGTGAAAATTATGGAGCACCTTAGAACGATTAGGAGACGAGATATTCATTTTCCCATAAGAAAACATTTCTCTGAATGCCATAATGGTAACATTAGCTTTCACCTTCAGCGGTCTAGAACAGGTCCCTTTACCCACTAGGAAAGGTGATCTTCAGAAGATCTTAAATCAGAAAGAGATGTTCTGGATTATGATGTTGAATACATAGGCTCCCATGGCCTTAATATAGATTGGGAATTAAAACACTTTTTCAACTACAACATATCTCCTAATATATATTGCCTTTATCCATTTTGATCTAAAATTGATGTGTCTTCCTTTTGTGCATTTTTATTTTACTTCTATGTATGTTCTTTGTCTATATACATTGAAACTTTACATACTTAAGTATATTATTGATATATTGTCCAAAGTTTATTCTGACCAATTCTGCAATCAATATCTTTGTCTTTAAATATGATTGATCTCAATATATATATATAACTGTTATGGGAGTTATGTGCTGTATTTAATACATTTATTTTCATTCACCTGAGTGCTGTCTCCCTTTTTGCTGCTATGCGGTAATGTATACATATATATATATATATATATATATATATATATATATATATATATATATACAGTGTTCGACAAACCTATACATTTGCTCGCCCCGGGCGAGTGGATTTAACCCCCGGGCGAGTAAATATTGGCCCAAGCAGCACACGTTTGGTACTAGGTGGCGAGTAGATTTTTTTGTGTGGCGAGTAGATTTTTTGGTGATTTGTCAACCACTGTATATATATATATATATATTCATATTCATGTGGAGCAGGAGTTCTGGCTGGGGGACCCCTCTCTTCTCACTATCATACAGGGACTGTATCTGCATCAACTGACGATCTTTGGTGATGTATAACGGACTATGTTCTATGATACACACTGTAGAAATCTGCCATGCGCTCCAGGTATAGATGGAATGAAACATGATATGTGTGATCAGAATGAATCAGATGGAGGGAGAGTAATTGGGGAGCATAATCAAATAGGCGACATCCAAGGGGAGGAGGTGGGGTAAAGAAAGGGGGCAGTGTAAGTCCTCTATATCTTCAGTTGAAACCCTCTAGTATCCTCCTCCCTCACAAAGAAACAGTGCAATGATGCAGACAGCATGAACGTACTCACAGGTTCAGGCAGTGGGGAAATCACCTATCACTGCTAGATGTATATCAAACACAGAGCTCCCAGGGTGGGTCAACAAAAGGGAAAAACCAACCTCACAATGCTCTGCATATACTGTACTAATAATAATAATAATAATAATAGCATGTTTTTGTATAGTGCTGCTAGTTATACGTAGCGCTTTACAGAGACATTTTGCAGGCACAGGTCCCTGCCCTGTGGAGCTTACAATCTATGTTTTTGAGCTTACAATCTATGCCTGAGGCACAGGGAGATAAAGTGACTTGCCCAAGGTCACAGGGAGCCGAAACTGGGAATTGAACCAGGCTCCCCTGCTTCAAACTCTCAGTCAGTGTCTTTTACTCACTGAGCCACTCCCTCTTTACTCCCTTCAGAGCTTCCACAGTGGGTCTGGCAATGGGGAAAACACCTCTCAAAGCTCCCTGTGTGCTCCACTCTGTGCTCCTGCTTCAAACTCCTGCAATACGTAGCACTGAAAGTCCGTAGTGTAAGCTCCTCCCTCTCCCCCCAGATGGGTGCATCCAGAGACCAAATGCAGGCACAGAAAGAGACAGGCTCCAGGGCACACACAAACTGATCCTGATTGCTTGCTTAATCAAACAAAAACAAAAAATTTGTGGTCCCAATGTAGAAAAAAGGGAAAAATCTTTATTGCAGCATACAAAAGTGAACAGTACAAAACCTCCTACGCATTTCAACCAAAACCACGGGAAATCCTTACCCACTAATACCTCGTACATCAGATTTGGCACTACCCCGACATGATGATGTACTGGGCCGTTGGGGTTTTCTATATACACTCGTGCAGCCAGGTAAGTGTGATTATCCCCATGGATACAGGTTACCTGCAAGGAGATTCCTGGGAGAAACCCAGACTTAACCAGATGTGCAGCAACCAACGTAACTGTACTGCCAGTATCAAGCTTTGCTCTTACAGGTACCCAATCTACTTTGACTTCACACATGCTATTCTTCTCTTAATGTCCTTTCTCTATAACAGTTTGCTTAACAGCAGGAACCCAACTGAAAAATAACCCACAGAAATATCACATTGCATTCGGTCAGAGTTCATAGGGGAAACTGCCACCACATGTCCAAGTTCATGTCATTTGTAACATTCAATGTACTTCCCAGAACTGGGTCGGGGTTTTTTCTCCAGTCTACTGGAAAAAATGGGACTGGAGTCCCTCCTATGGGCTGTGGGACCTCCAACTCCTTTATGTGTATATTAGTTCTTGTGACCAAGGCACAGTCTTACCGGACCTCCTGAAGTGCGGGGATCAGGGACCGGGAAACTCATCGGACTTGGACTCTGGGACATTGCCTCAGCAGCAAAGTGGCGTTCCACTAAAGCGACCAACTGCTCTGCATTTTGGGGGTCATTCTGACTGACCCACTTCTGGATGGTGCGAGGCAGACCTAGCAGGAACCTGTCTATGACGACCCTTGCGACGATGGCGGTGGCTGTACATTCATCAGGCTGGAGCCATTTCCATGCAGAGTGGATGAGGTCGTAGAGTTCTGAGCGTGGAGCCTTTTCTGCATCGTAACGCCAGGAGTGGAACAGCTGGTCCCGAACCGCGACAGTGACACCTAGCCGTGCCATAATCTAAGCCTTCAGGGTTTCATAGTTTTTCGCTTGCTCTGGCTCTGCCATAATAGGCTTTTTGTGAGTCACCCACCAGGAAGGGAGCAATTATTTCAGCCCACTGCTCGGATGGTCATCCTTCACGGGCTGCTGTACGCTCAAAAATCGATAGGTACGCCTCAACGTCATCGTCCATCCATCTTTTGGATGAGGTGAGATTTTTTTCTGGTGAGCGACCATGGGGCCCCACCAGACTGGGCGGTAATTATTTCTCCCAGCATTCAGCGCTCCTGGTGTAGACGAAGGTGCGTCTCGTGTTGCTGTTCTTTTAGTGTCTGATGTAGGGATAGGGCCATCTGCTGTACTAACAACGCAGTACTTTCAGTTTGTGCCTTTGTCAGCCACTGTATATTCTCATCATGGGATTTTGACAATTGTTGCAATCCCTGCATTAAAGTAGCAGCGCACTCTGTTTGGCTGCGCTGTAGAATAGCCGTATTCTCTGCCTGGGCACGCTGTACTGTGGTGAGAAATTCCTCCATAGTTTCCACTACTCAGTGCCTTGTGGAATGCCCGCATCAAATTCCACCAATTGTGACGTCTCAGTCCCAGCGTAGGATTTTATGTCCAGATCAAAGGCAGGAAAACTTAGCGTTTGTTCACTAGAGGGTTTATTTACAAGGTACAAATCAGGAACAGGTTTAACTCATAACACAAAATAAAAACAAAAGACCTAACTCCTTTCAGGAGTTCTAACTAATACAGCTTAGTCCCTAACTAACAGTGGGAGAACTAACCTCTTTCCCCACTTTACACACTGTACCTGCAACTTTCCACTCGCAGTCTCTCACAGGGCTGTCTGTGTATGTGCCTTCAGAGCAGCAGCAGCAGCAGCAGCAGCAGCAGCAGCAGCAGCAGCAGCAGATATATATATATATATATATATGTAGAGGTATCAGTACCGTGTTAGCCGAGCTTCAATAATCAAAAAATAAATAGATGATACTGTTCTGTGGCTAACGAAATGCTTTTATTTGTGCGAGCTTTCGAGATACACTGATCTCTTCTTCCGGCGATGTTACAATGAATGAAGCAAAAGGTATACTTAAAAACAGTGTCTCTTGGAATGTTATCTGTGCTGTTCCTTCCCTCCTATTTAAAATAAATAAAGAACAATAAATACAATAAATACATATAGCACTCATCCATGTCCGGCTGGCACGATGAAGGCCATCCTCATCTTCATCACCGTCCATGCCCCCTCCGATGCTACAAAACATAAACAGGAATAAAAACAGCCAATGTAATGTCTCCTAACCCCTTAATCACCATAGTGGTTATTAACCGCTACAGTCATTAAGGGGTTAACCCACCCTCACCCACCACTCAAGAGGCCTAAATACCCTCCCCCACTAACCCCCCCCCACCCTGTGAGGCCTAACCACCCTCACTCACCAATACACAGCCGGGTGGCCTACCCACATACCCTTGGGGCCAATACCCCCTTTCCCCACCCCCAGTACCCACAATAAAAACAATACACAGCCCCACAATAAACATCATTATATTTATTAAATACATAACCCACCCCCTGTGCCCCCCCCCATAAATACATGATTTATTATTTTACATACAGGGTTAATACCCCAGGCCCACGGGAGTCCCGGGAGGGATTGACGGGTCACCTCACCTCACGGGTCACCATGTTTCAAACAGGGTCTGGAGGCCTGCGGGTGGTCCCTGCCAGGCGCCATGGTCCATCAGGCGATCTCCGCGGGTCACCGTGGGCCACAATGGGGTCTCCATGGTAGGCCCGCGGATGTCTGGGGGGCCCCGGGTCAGATCCACATGTGTCTGAGGGGCCTCGGGTGGTTCCCATGGGGGTCTGGGGGCCCTTGGGTGGTCCCTACGGGTCCGCGGTGCCCCCACAGATGTGGGGCCACCGGTTCTTCCCCGCCGGTGTCCCCCGTGGACCCGGCAGCCGTTTACCCGTGAGAAGTCCGAGGAGACCTCAGGTGGTCTCCATAGATCCCCCGCAGACCTGAGGAAACAACCCTCTATGTAAAAAAAATAAACATGTACTATACATTAAATACATCAATCCCCCCCCTTCCCCAACAAATACAGTACAGTAATGTGCAGAATAACAATTATCCAGATATGGATAGTACATTATTTGCCCATTATTAAACACATTAACTATCATAATAAAATAAATAAAGTTCTACTAACCTCATCAATATGAATCCCCCTCGACAGCAAAATCTGTGTCCTCCATTGCCAACCACATACATAGTCAATACATTGCAATGACAGTCTGATATCAATTAACCCCTTAATCACCTTATTGGATAATAACCGCAAAAGTAATTAAGGGGTTAAGGCTCCCTGGCCCGATACCCACCCTTCACCCATTCATTTGTACAGTGGCTTAATCATTCAAATAATTTATATATATTATATATATATAATTAAAATATATGTATGATTAAGCAATCTACAAAGAAATGTTAAAGGATATCCATGTACCAATTTAAAACATCCGATCTCAAATTGACAACATCACTTCCAAATTATAAACAAAGCCAAATGATAATTAAAACACATCTCATATGAGAATACAGCAAGCACCTATCCAAACCAGTAAATTGCAATACAACATACCATTGAACAATTTGTACATGATGCAAATAATATTTCCATCATGTACACAATAGCAATCAATTGTCCAAAACAAATAACCATTGAAAGTAAACATTAAATATAAACCAAGCAAGTAGACAATAATAAATTACCAACACACAATTTATGGCATCCGAAATCCAAACCAAAACCCATATTGAATATTGTTATGCAAAAACAAATCAATAGCAAAAAAAATTCTATTTCTAACTAACACGATCATAGACACTCTAAGTTCACCAAATAATCCACAATAAAAAATTAAAGCAGGGTCCCAACATATACCATGCAACCATCATCATCTTAAATGACATAACTAATTATACAAAACATTTCACACACAATTCTAACCAAACAGGGGAAATACTAGTACAAGACATGAAAAAATGTAAATAACATTTGCAAAACAACCCTTCAATTAACATATATGTATATAGCTCCATAGGGATATATACATACATACATGGGCATTAAATGGACAGGAAAAAAATAGATAGTACATTTTAAAAAAAATCAAAAAAACAGTTACTACATAAATCAAATACATTTCTTTAGTTTACTTACCATTTGATGATCAATGACCGACTTCCGGGGGAACCGCTATGTCTGCAACAAATCCAAAGACAGGAACCAGGAACCCATAAAATAAAAAAACCTTTGTAATACAATGTGGTGTCTTCTTTCTTGTCTTTATAATCCATACCGTCTGTGGTCTTCTTTTTTGTGTCTTCTTCACTGTTAGTGTTCCGTGATCGCCCATTTGAGAGCCAGGAACTCCAATTTATTTACAGGGTATTTTTGTTCACTGGGTGTCAGACTGCAGCTGATGTAAGCTACGGGCCGAAGGACCTTAGGGTGTTTCTGGTGCAAGACGGCGCCCAGTCCATTGAGACTGGCATCCACATGCAGCACGTATGGTTGTTCTGGATCAGCATACGCAAGCACCGGCGCTTCGGTCAGGCTTTTCTTCAACTTCAGGAAGGCCTGTTCACACTCGGACGTCCATTTATCGCCAAACGGTTGACAGGCCGACGCAGCCTTCCTTCCTGTATCTTTGGGGTATATCTTCAAAAGATTGTTCAGGGGTTTAGCTCGACTAGAGTACCCTTCCAAGAAGCGACGGTAATACCCACAGAACCCCAGGAAGGATCGTAGTTCCATGACATTCTCGGGATGAGGCCAGTTCACGACCGCTCCTACTTTGGCCAGATCGGTGGCGATTCCTTGAGCAGACACGATGTGTCCCACGTAAGTCACCAAGGTGTGACAGAACCAACACTTGTCGAGGGACAACTTCAATCCTTCTTTGCCAAGACGGTCTATCACTTTAATCAGTCTCTCTTTGTGCTCCTCCAGGGCCTTTCCAAAGACAATGATGTCGTCCAGGTAGACTAGACACTCCCGAGGGTTCATGTCTCCGATAGTCTTCTCCATCAGTCACTGGAAGGTAGCAGGGGCCCCACATATACCTTGGGGCATACGTATAAATTGGTAGAAACCCAGGGGGAAGACGAAGGCTGTCTTTTCCTGGTCCTCTGCATTCATGGATACCTGATAGTACCCAGATCGTAAGTAAAGAACACTGAACCATTGGCTTCCGTTCAGAGCATTCAGAATCTCTTCAATGCGAGGAAGGTTGTATTGGTCTGGTATCGTTCAG
Organism: Ascaphus truei; assembly: GCA_036426205.1. Lineage (NCBI taxonomy): Eukaryota > Metazoa > Chordata > Amphibia > Anura > Ascaphidae > Ascaphus > Ascaphus truei. The sequence goes on from WSYH01003726.1 coordinate 34,220, forward strand.
GGTTTGATAGTTTACACACAGTCGTACGGATCCGTTTTTCTTCCTTACCACCACTATGGGGGAGGCGTAAGGACTCAGAGACTCCGTCAAAATCCCAGCGGTCTCCATTTCTTTCAAGACGTTCCTTACATCATCCACATCCCTAGGGGCGATGCGGCGAGAGCGTTCACGGAACGGAGTGGCGTCACTCAGTCTAATGGCATGTTGGGCGCTGCGGCTGCAACCCACATCCATCTCACTCGTGGAGAACACAGTCCACCGTTTATTCAACTTGGTTGTCAGCCGATCTTTCCACTCAGTTGGCAACGTTGACTCGCCGAAGTCCAGGTCGACTAACCGCTCACCCACTGCAGCAGTGTTCACCTGGGGCATTGTTTCCACAGGGCTAACCGGATATATGCAACCCAAACTTTGTCCTGCATCAAGTTCCATCGGGAATGGGGAGATGTTCTGCACATATACGTAGGTTCGTAGCTGGATTTTAGTCATCCACTCTCTCACTTTGGGTAGTACCCTATACCCTCTCTGAATCTCTTCCTCAGGGGTTCTCTCCAGAGAGAAAAGTTGATCGTTCTCATCTCGATCGGGATAACAGCACCAGACGGCCATACGTTGCACTCTCCCTGGTAAAATGGTCATCAGTCCGCGTTGACGATTGTAGAGATCCCCGTGATGCTCCAAGGCATATACCCGGTTGTATTCCTCCCGGAGTACAGGGTCAAGGTGGGGATTGGCCATGGGTAATTCGTTGGTCTCTTTCAAGTATGCTCTTATTACAGCTTGCACTATATCAGTATTCGTTCCCAAGATGATCGGGTACTGGCACTGTTCTTGAGGCTCAGGACATACCATTGCTTCCACATGCATGGGGTGTTTCTTGCCGGTGTTCAGTTGGAGTATCTCCAGTTGAACCCTTACAATCCCATCGAAGGGGTAGTCCTCGTTACTTAACCCCCTCACCTTCATATGTTCCGTCGACTGCAAGGGGCAGTGTTGGAGGTGTTGCTCGTAGAATTTCCAGTATATTATGGTCCAGTAGGGCAGAGTCATAGATCCCTTCCAGTACAACACGCACGATGGCCGAGGGGCCTACTTGACTGTAAGCCTCTTCTGGTAAGGCGTCATCACTGGGGCCGGAGGCAGGAGGTGCCTCTTCGGATCCAGTAGGGGTTTCTGGGTCAGACTCTGCCATTTGTACGCGGCAGACCATTGACCGGGCTGAATTTCCTCTATTGGGAGGTTTTTCCTCTGGGGGATCCTCCCTCTCTGGACAGTCACTGGAGAAATGGCCCTTCTTACTGCAGTTATAGCAAACGACTTCGCTGCGTTCAGGACGACCCTTGTACGTGGAAGATGGTTTCTCGGAGGTACGGCCCTTCCTGGCAGGCGACTTGTGTGTCACCTCCTCCTCCCGGTTGGAAGATTTCTTACCCTTCGGGGTTGAGGGGACAGGAGCATCACTCTTGATGGGTTCCTTGGTCTTTTTGGAGTCATGAAAATGCAGCTGCACCTCATGTCTTCTGATATGACGCAACAATTCCATGTAGCTAGGGGGTACAGCAGTGATCGGGGCGGCCCGCATCACTATAGCTATGGGGTGGCTAGGCAACGACCCCTTTAGTAGCTGTTTGAGTCGGTACCGATCCACTTCGGCGACTGAAATTATGTTTTTGGACAGGAGGTTCCCCAGCGACAGCTGGAGTTTGCGGATGAAGGCAGACAAATCCTCTCCTTCTTTTTGGCGAAGAGCCTTGAACTGTGCCATCAGCTCATCCTCGTCATCTTCTCCTGTATAGCACTGGGTGAGCATTTCCACCAGTTCCTGTGCCGTAACTTCTCCTTCCACTTCACGATGCGTCCGTACCAGATGGGAGGCTGGGGCTCTGAGACACTTAACCAATCTCTGTCTTTTGCTGGCTTCGGAGCATGACCACTCCGCTATTACTTGGAGAGTATGTTCCCGCCATGTCTCGACCCCTTTTTCTCCTGAAGGCGTCGGTAGAATTCCAGAAAATACTTTTAGCTTCTGGTAGTTCTGTGTTTGAGATGAGATGGTTATAGCTTGTACTAGTTGGGGTACAGTCATATTCAAGGAAAGACCTCCACTAAGGGGCTGAGTACTAGCTCCAGGCCCGACGCTAGACAAGGATGGGAGACTGTCTGACTGTCTATCAGGAGTGGGCGATGAGGGTGGGCTCCCCGCCCAGCTGATGGCTCCTCCTAAACCGCTCGGGGTGAAGGAGACCTTGGGGGGACATACCCTGTGAGGAGTACTGGTCAGCCGATAGGTAGTGTTTGGCCCAGTACTGGTGGACGGTTCTTTGGGAGCCTGTGTGTTGGGATATATCATGAGACAGTCCTCTGCGGAGGGCTCTGGTAGGTTTAATACATGGGGAACAGTCTCTGAACATATGTCACGTTCGGTGGCCAGGAGGTAGGTGGTCCCCCGGCCGTCAGCATGAAGTTTAAAGTCTACCACCCGGGCGGTGGCCAGTCCCGGACAATTTCTTACTTGTCTGCGCACTGCGTATAAGTTCGTGTCATTGGATACTCCCACCACTGCAACCACGCACCTTGGGGACATGCGGCGCGCTAAGGCCCAGTCATTTACCTCTTGCTTTGAGGCACGGACATGGTAAAATTTAGATCGGACAATTTGATACAGAATAGGGCACCTCAGGTCTGATCTCAGCAGCGCCTCCAAATGTAACGGGTATTCCCCCACCCAATCACATATAGAGTGTATGTGCAGGGAACCTAATGTTGCCAGGTGTGGTGCGTTATACCTGTCAGGCTCACAGGAGGCCTGAGCCTCCACTAGTGAGAGCCTGGGGTGAATCTCTGGAACATTCTGGTTTGCAGCGCCTCCACCGGTGTAGGGTTTTAGAAATGTAGAAGGTTGCCTACACAGGACCCACATACACAATAAGCACATACTGTACACTGAGATGTATATAACCAGTTTACTGTATATACATAATAACCGTAACACTTGACATCAGTATCAGCAATAACCACTGTGATCTTTATAATACTACTCCCCCTAGGGGGTAACTCCACAATGTGTAACGTAGTCCAAGTGTCATTTACTCCACTAGGAGTGTACCTTGCCCAATCACCGTGTACACCCACACTGTGTCCACAGCCTAACCCCTTTGTCCCGTAGTCAGCGCTGCCACTATATATGAGATGTGTGATATGATATGTGATATGATATGTGAGAATATATATGTGAGTAGTTGGTGCACTTATGAAGGTACCTGCCGAGTGCTCCTGCACTCGGGCCTGCAAGCAACTTCAAAAAGGATCCACCGCTTGGAGATCCCGTCTGTGATCCAGCCCTTCCTTGCATGAGTGTCCGCCAGGGGCGATCCCACCCTGGAGATAGTCTTTGTCTCTTTAGGCGCAGGCTTGAGCCCAAGCCTCTTCTCGGGGAGCGCAGCGTCCGCTGTGTCCCTAACTAACACTGATGCTAATGTGGCAAGGTCCCTAATCTAGGGCCAGTCCCTGTAGCACCACAAGCTGTGAGGGGCTCAGGACCTAACTGGGGCCTAGGGGGCTGCTGGCCTAATGCAGTGGGTCACAGACCCCTGCACTCACCTCCTTCCCCTAGCTCTTCCTGGTCCTGACTGATCAGCTTCTCCAGCGCGCGAAATGTATCTCTTCCCTGCAAACAGGGAGCTCCTGTAGCCCTATTGGCTCCCTGGCGTCACGTGGGGTCCCCTAAGGCTCATGGGACTCGTAGTCCCATCCAAGAGCCTTCCCTGGTAGGCTAGGGTTTGCAGTTGTGTTCGCGCATGCGCAACTGGTCCGGCCGCCCGAGCTCTCACTGCGCATGCGCAACCTTAACCAAGATGGCGGCACCCTGCACGGGAGCCGCTGAGAACCTCCGGAATGCCAATGCGCTCCCTGCACTGGCCCCCACCCTCCAGAAGTGCCGGCGGGTCTATCGAGTGACCCCTGGCAGTGGAGGTAACGAGGGGGGGTCGCGGGGCAGAGGGGACCAGGTTACATGTAAATAAAATATATTTGCCGGCGAGATTTGTGCAGAGAGAGTTGGATCTCGCTCTCTGCTGACAAATCTCACCAGCGGAGCCCTTCTCACAAGGGCTCGCCATCTCTCTGCCGGATTCCTCTCCCAGATACGCGCACTTTCCTGCATACTGTGGGGGGAATCCGCCATAAACATGGAGAGTTCTAAGTCTGGCGAATGGCCATTCACGCAGTTCTCTGCATAGGCCCCTTAGATGCCAATAAAATTGTAATCCTGAAACTGTTGTTGGTAGGTGAAAGTATTCAATGTAACTTTCTGTTTAATTGTGTAATTAACACAAACATATAAGGAGGCAAAGAGTTCTCATCCATCCCCTTTGCACCGGCTGTATTCATTATATATATTTTGGTTTAAGTATTATTTTGGTGAGCGGTATCTCACAAGTTATATACATATAACTGTGTAATTAGTCAGTTAATTCAGAGACTAATTTCGGAAAATATAAAAATAAATTGCTCCCCTTTTATTTATGCTTTGGGGGAAAATCTCCAATTAAACAACCAATCCGCTTTGTCCAGTTATCAAAACATGTGCCACATCCTTTCTCAAAGACGTGAGATTAGCTCCTTATTTGTGGTTGCCACCATGATTTTTGGATTCGGATTTCTGGTTCGGATTAATGAATCAGTCGTGTGGATTTTCAGTGATAGAAAAGAAAATACGTAGTTCACTTTTTTTTTAGACTGCTCCGCAGAATCCCCGCAGCTCAAAAGGAACTGTCCATTCCGCATCAGATTCAAATTCAAAGAAAATATGTGCCCATCTGTAGTTAGGAGACTCGACTTAACGAAACCTTGTAGATCTTGCCGTTAAAGGGGAGATTAAAATGGTGCTCTCCCAGAGCCCACTGCAGTCTAGCTCTAACCATTGCAATCTCGGAAGCTACAGATTAAGAGAAGAATTCTACTGCACAGTTTATATTCTAAAGCAGCCATTTGGCATGTGCAGTCAAAAATCCCCATTGACATAAGTCATAGTTTTTAAGGGAGAAGATAATAAAATGATATTGAGTTGAATTCACGTACAGTAGGTTTCATGGGGGTTTACAGTTTCAAATGTGACTTACCCGAGTGTGTCCTGAAACAACCATTTACTTTTTCTTAACTGTAAGTTTTCAGTATTTTTTTTTAATCTTCTCACCCAGAGTTATATTCATGGCATTTAATAAATATGCTGTATTTTTAGTAATTTATTCTCTTACATAAAATTCTCAATTTCAAAGACTACGTTTTTGCACTACGTAATAGACAGAAATAAAATTAATGGATACTGAGAATGTGAAGTGTTGGAAATAATTACATTTTAGAAGTGGAAATGTAATACTTTTACCATGTTTCCATATGGTAATAATGATATGATATGCAAAATACAGTAGTGATTTAGAATTTGATAGTTTCCATGACAGCAACAATCTGAATTCTTAAAATGCTGTTAATCCACTTTCTTTGATCTCTAAGGTTTTTTTTTATCATCATTGCACAGTTGTGGCTATTTGGCAAGGAAACAAAATGAAGCACACTCTTGACCACATTTATATTTAATAAAAGACGAAGCCCTATTCTAGAGGGTGAAACGCGTAGAGGGGGAGATCGTGGTGTAGCCCTAGTGTGATTCTGTGCCAATAAAGTTTTTTGCACTATCCGGGACCTTGTGGAGTTCTGTCATGCGCAGTGGCGCCTTTACCACACACTATCTATCTACACTCATTGAAGGCAGCACGCAGACGCTGGAGGAGAGAGGAGAGCAGGACCCAGACCGGAGTGGAGATTAAAGGTAAGAGTTTTTAACTTTTTTTACCTCTCCATATACTCCGGTCACTCTAGGGTTATACATAGCTTCCTCATGCCCAGCATAATGGCGGATTGACACCTTTTGGTGCATTGCTGTGTAGCTGAAGCGCAGGACAGGTTTTTCTTCTGGACACTCTTGACCACATTTATATTTAATAAAATATAAGATAATATAAGACGTTAAACTTTTTTTTATACATGATTGATGTATGTCTTACTCAGGACAAAGGTGTAAATCCACCTATGTTTTTTTTTTTTATTCCTTTTTATATATAAGTATATATTCCTTCCTTTATTTATAAGTATAAAGCAGGAGGTCTGCAGAGTTGAAGTACATTCATTTCAGTTTTGGGACCCCCCACTTCCTAAGATATTTACCTCTGGAGTTGCTGGTGGTAGCATCCCCTGCTGAGTACACAATATTGTAGTTTAAATTTCATACAGCACGGGAGCCAATAGGAAACTGGCTTCCTATTGATCATGTGCCACAGGAAATGTAAGAATCATTGAGCCCCAGCAGCACCAATGGAGATATATATCTTGGGAAGCTGGGGATCCCCCGGGCTGAAATTAATGCTCCTGAGATTAGACACCCTGCTTCATAGTTATAAAAAAATGCTTGGAATGCTCCTTTAAGTCCTGTATTTGCAACTAAAAAATGCTTCCACTATAAAGAATAACATTTTAATGTAAAAGAAAATGAAAGAAAAATGTTAGATTAGGAGATTTAGTGGAACATTTATCAAGTGCCGGTATGGGGTTTTGCTCCCACTATGGCGTTAACATAATTGAAGTCAATGGGAGTTAAGTCCAAAATGGGTGCGATAGCCCATACCAGCATTGAAAAATGGACTACCAACAGGTCAGGATTGAAGGATATCCCTGATTGGGCACAGGTGGTTCAGTCAAAATGACTGAGTGACCAACTGAAACACCTGCATTGAAACATGGATATCCCACAATCCTCTTCTGTTGGTAGTCACCAATGAGTTTACATGCATAAAAATATGACGTAATTACAAAATACAACAAAATGTATCCCAAAAAAGGTTTTTGGTTTCTTCATTTTGCATATTTTCTTAAAAATTTGAAAATGACAGGCCTATGTTTTCCACTCGTTCTGAATGAGTGATTTCAAAAGCCTGTTACAAAAAAGAAACCAGTTGTTAACTATGGTGCAAATATCACGGCTGCTGACATCTTCATATAAAAGGAAAGCAAAGCCATGTTATTGCCACCTATTTAAAAAAAATAAAACATGTCGTTTTCACACATTCACTTTTAAGGGGATTGCCGGTACAGCATATCCGTATATCACTGTATTATCCATTCAGATTGACAAAAGCATAAACAACAAGCATATACTGTACAGTAGGGCTGTATGTGTAGCAATTAAATATACAAACATTTCTTACCTTAATCTACAGTATACTAGAACAAAACAGCAAACATTCAAAAGTAGGAGTGTCCATTAAGGCAAATCAGTAGCCAGCATCGTTCCGTAAAAATACAAGCAACCAAGACAGTATTGTAGAGATCAGAAGTTTATAAGAAGTACAGCACATTCAGCACACACACATTAAAAAATCAACAGTAATGCACAGGAACAGACACAAATCTCAGTAAAACACTCAGCAATCAAACATTTATTCTGTCCTCGATAAATTACAAACATTCCGTTATGATGACCATGATATGCCGGTTACATCTCTACGCCCAGTAACTTGTGTCTGAGAATTTCTGCCAGAGTTATTAGGCATACTGTATGTATGGGTAGTGCTGGATCTGTAAGTGCAACGTGAATAGGTACTCATATGTAAAGTGTATTGCTAAATGCAGTATCAAGTAGGAAAATATAGTGAAAAATAATAAATGAACTAGTCACGATCATGTAATAAATAAGAAAGAATAAACCGTTTGACAAGCGTCTTTGTGATCCTGAGTTCTGCTCCTCTGATCATCAAAGAAATCAACTATGTCTAGTCCTACTTCTTTTCACAACAGCATGTCTCAGAGAAAAGGGAAAAATGGGATTGAAACCAATGGTGCAGATAGTTTGGGATTTATTATTTAAAAGCATGAACAATATCTTGTGCAATCAAACTTTTCAAGTGAAACTTCTTTAGCGGCGTGAATGCAGTTGTGACGGAAGTGACATCACTCCTGGCAGAAGAGGCCATCAGTGTTGCCAGCTTCCAACAGGAGGAGACAGCTCTGGACAGATGGAAGGACACACACACACTCCACCCCCCCACCCGGAAATGCACCGAACACCATCCCCGCCCCCCCATGGTGCACCGAACACCCCCCTCTCCCACCAGTGAGCCGCCGAGCACCCCTCACGTGTCCCCGTACCTCCGCCGAGGGGCTGGCTGCAGCAGGACGGACACACCCATGTCTGGAGCTCCCACCGGGGGGGGGGGGGGTAAGAGAGTGGGAGCTGCTCCGGCCGTGTCTCTGTACCTCCACCAGGGGGGAGAACGAAAGCAGGGGGCTGCTCCGGCCGTGTCTCAGTACCTCCGTGGGGGGGGAGGGGCGAGGAGGAAAGAGGGGGGGGGTGCTCCAGAAGAAAGCACAAGCAGCAGGCTGGCTGGTTGCAGCAGGACACTCACAGCCGTGTCTGCAGCTCTGCAGTGGGGGACACTCAGACAGACTCCCCCCCGTGTGCAGCTCCGCCGGGTGTGGGGGGAATCAGGAGAGAGGGGGGCAGGACACAGAGATAGACACACACACACACACTACACACACACAGAGAGAGACAGACACACACATACACACACACTGACTGACGTACACACACACACTGACTGACACACACAGCAGGCTGGCTGGCTGCAGCAGGACACTCACAGCCGTGTCTGCAGCTCTTCTGGGGGGGACACTCAGACAGACTCCCCCCTGTGTGCAGCTCCGCTGGATATGGGGGGAGTCAGGAGAGAGGGGGGGCAGGACACAGAGATAGACACACACACCACACACACACAGAGAGACAGACACACACATTGACACACATACACACACACTGACTGACACACACATACTGACTGACACACACACACACACACACACACCAGGAAGGAATTCAGTTACTATAAAAATAGAAGTGCAAATAGCTAAAACACGCAGTCAAACTTCTTTGCATTTTGGCACTAAAATTGTGTTTTGATTTTTAATTAAAAACAACACCATAACAAATACAATTTCTGTGACAAAACAAAGACAAAGAAGTTTCACTTAAAATGTGTGTAATCTGCACACACTCAATTTTTTAAAAGTGTGACTGCACACAATCTTGTTCATGTTTTAAAATGATAAAACCAAAACAATATATTTTCTCTTTAAAATCCACTATAAGAACAAAAAGGCTTGTTAATTTCTGTAGCTAGAATAATGGATTAAGCCACAAATATCTAGGACTAATAGATTGAGGACCACATTATCTGTTATTTAAGTAATAATCCCCTCAGAACAGGGCATTACTGGCCAATAATGCCCTGGCTGGAAGAGTGAAAGGCTGTAAAACTTGTCAGGCTGCCAAAAATTCTGGGCCATTATTGATTGGATAATGCCCGGAATTTTAACCAATCAGAGAACAGGGATTTCAATAATGCCCGGATTTTACAGTTTTACAGTTTTATTTGAGTCTCTAATGGGGCTCCTGATCCTGACAGGGTTTTCTCTACATCATTTTTTTATTTTATTTGACCAACAGATGCAGAGCTTCTTCTTCGGTGGGTCAGCAAGGTGTCTAACATGTATACAGTTAGTAACATAAATCTAATCCTAAAACAGGAAAAATGGCACTCCAGAGGACTGTAAACAAATACCAAATGTGCAATTTTATTGTGGGATCGACGTTTCAGTCCTTTCTTGGACCTTGATCTTGACAAAATCTTCAAAAAAAGTGGAGTTCCCAGCACTCAAGTGAAAAAGACGAAAAAAAGTATTTTTTGGATAAGGCAAACTGAATTGAATATAGCAAAAATTATGAACAAAGTGAAAATTTGATGCAAGATATATGTGAGGTGTGTATTATGAGAATAAAAAATGAGTAGACTACAAGGTAGAGTAGTGCTGCGGCCCCGCTGGAGCTGACAGCGCTCATGTTCGTAGAGCGGTGACGTTACCAGCTCTCCAAGCATGAGCGCCGGGTGTCCTTGCTATTTCGCAAGCACGCGTGGGGGGGGCATTGCAGGCAAGCTGAGTGCGGTTCAAAGTCAGTTTTTTGTTTATGTAAACGCCAAGCGTGTTGGGCATGTGTGCCCGTGCACGAGCGTGAGCGGGGACGTCTAAATTTTAATTGCTAGAAGTAACCTCGCAGTCAGCGCGGTCAGCAGCAGCGTGGCTGCAGCCTTAATCTATATGTAAACAAAAGAAAGAGCGCCCCCGCTGAGAGAAGCAAGCTGCAGACTCTTCTGACAACAGTTGCTGAGTGGTAACTTGTGTGAAACACACTAAATGCACCTATTCCACTGTTTTGATGTACGCAGATTTATTACCCTGTAATTACTAATACATAGCATTACTTGCTTCACTATTTGGCGTTGTACGCTGTTTCTTTTGTTTCCATTTCTTAGAGTGTGGGGCTTGCTGAGCCACCCCCTGTGTTTATAGCAGCAGACGACTCTACAAATACACGGTTATGTGATATAATTTTCTTCATATATACACCCTCACTGTGGTTATTGTGATTTATTTCTTGGTCACTTATTTATGTGGTTTAGTCACTGCACTATATTTATATTCTAAATTCTGGGTTAGATAGTAGCGCACAGTATTTTCTCTGTTTTTTAATCTATATGTAATGTAAAATGATGGAAGGGAGGGAGGACAGGGTAAGGGAAAAGGGGTAGGGGAAGACAAGGAAAACAGGATACAGGGGATTAAGGGGGGCAATGTTTTTTGGAGTGTGAGCCCCTCCTTCATGCCTGTTCCCCAGGATCAACAAAGATCAAAGGTACTTCCCTTAACCCCTTTGGGGCCTGTGCTCTTGGGGGGCCTGCTCTGGCCCCCTGCCCACACATTAATTCCCTGCAGCGGGCAGGAAGCAGAGGGAAATCCCTTCCTCTGCAGGTTGGTGGGGCCTGGGTCAGGGGGTGGGGCCCTGAGATGCACTAGGGAGGAAAGAGGGGAAATTCCTTCCTCTGCAGAGCCTCCGTAGGTGGGTGGGGCCTCAAGTAGTGCAGAGTGGGACTGGAGCTGCGGCCTGAGGTGAGAGGGAGAAGGAGGGGAATGGTTAAAGCACAGGGGAAAAAACAGACATGAAAGAGAAGAAGACAGAAAAGAAGAGACACAAAGAGAAAATGAAGTACAAGAGAAAAATACATGAGGGAAAAGAAAGACATGAGAGAGAGAGAGCAAACAGAGAGACCAAAGAGAGAGAGAGACCAAAGTGAGGAAGAGTGAGGCAAAGAGAGGCAGAGAGAGAGAGAGGCAGGGAGAGAGGGGCAGAGAGAGCGAGAGAGAAGCAAAGAGAGAGAGGAGCAGAGAGAGAAAGGGGCAGAGAGAGGCAGGGCAGAGAGAGAAAGGCAGGGGCAGAGAGAGAGACAGGGGTGAGAGGCAGGGGCAGAGAAGCAGAGAGAGAGGCAAGGGCCGAGAGAGAGAGAGAGACAGGGGCCAAGAGAGAGAGAGGCAGGCGCCAAGAGAGGGGAAGGGAGAAAGAGAGAGGGAGAGGGGGGGCTTGGGCAGAGAGAGAGGGAGGCAGGGCAGAGAGAGAGACAGGGGCAGAGAGAGAGGCAGGGGCAGAGAGAGGCAGGGGCAGAGGGAGAGGGAGGGACAGAGAAAGAAAGAGGGGCATAAAGAGTGAGGGGCAGAGAGAGAGGCAGAGGGAAAGAGATGAGCAGAGACATGAGGGGGCCCTGAATTTTTTTTTGCCCGGGGGCCCACACATGTTTAGCTACGCCACTGTCCCTGGCGCGATCACGTATACCTGGTAATCAGCAATATGCATCTGGTGTACAGCTGGAGACAGGGTGCCTGTATGATCGGTTGGAGAGTCAAGTTTAAAATGCTGACGGCTGGTGACATCATCAGGGGCCAGGACTGCAGCCAGGGCATCTCATAGGTCCAAGTCACTGATGTCACTCCCCACGTGAGGCGTCAGCCGGCGCGAACCCGGAAATACAGCAAAAGTTTATATTAGGTTGCCAAGGTGAGATCGTGATTGGTCCCGGCAATTGACGTGTCAAGTGGTGTGTCAGCCAGCACAAACCAGGAACTGCAGTAGAGCCAAGCTAGTTTGGGCAACCTGGAGCTCCGGGACATTCCAGCAAATGATGTGCCACTAAACACCCACTGAACAGCGAGACAGTAGAGTCAACCATCATAGGAGTAAACGACCAAGTGCAAGAGACCCTTGAAATGAGCATGACCCCTTCAACTCTGTGGAAGGGAGTGGAAAGAAGAAGGTAGAGGTAGCTGAAAACATGGCACTCAACGGCCGATCTCTATGAATTCTATGGTTTTACATATCAGGACATAATAACAATGCATGACATTTAGACTTAATGATACAGTTTCAGAGGTACTAATGATTCTCCTTGCCCTGAGAAATTGGCTATATGGGAGACCTTTGATAGTGCCTGGGGGATGGAAACTCTGAAAATGCAGCAAGTTATTTCTGGGTTTTTTGGGGGGGGGGGGGGTGAAAATGTCAGATTCCAATTTATGGTTGATAATTCTAATTGTTGTGTCCAGGAAATTGATGGCTGTCTAATCGATCACTGAGATAAAGCCAATGATATTGCGTGATGACTTAAGATCTATTGTGAATGCCAAAGATTCTTCTCTGATCCAGCCCATATCAAGAAAATGTCATCTATGTAATGCTCCCACATATGCCCACATAACATGAATAAAGGATGGTTAAACACAAACTCAAACTCGATTAATTGCTTTCTGTGGAATTACACAACCTCTGTATTGTGTGGACATTGCGACAGCTGTCTCTTTGTCCTCCATTTGTGATTGTCTCGCTGTTGTTCTTTCCATTGCCAGGAATAGACCCTGCCCAGAACTGAATGACATATTACTTTCCATTAGTAGAGCGAGATAAACTAGGAAATGCAATAAATTCCTAAAGGACACCAAAGACGTGGGGGGGGGGGAATAACATCACCCAATTGACCTCAGTAACCGGTGGAGGAGTGAGATCTTTTAAAAAGAGCTTAGGTATCAATCAATGTCCTCCTTAGCATCATCCCCCTATGAGTATAGACTGATGGTAGAGATTAACTATTTTTGGGGGCAGATTTTGACCCGTCTCAGATAAGACTGTTCCTATTCTTGCAGTGTCAAAAAGGTAAATCTGCAATTTTGGATTTCTTTCTTCAGAGATAGAGTGCAATCCATTTCTGGGTGAGTTTTTAAGAAGAGAGAGAGTCAGAGACAGAGAGACAGGTTATTAGATATGCTTCTCTATCCCAGAAGAGGGTATAGTGCTCAACACATACTGAATTGAAATACTTTATTTTCGGATCAATACAACTCTACAAACTGCAGGAAGTGATTCCACTTGCTTTCCACAGCACACACAGTGTTATTGGGTTGAAAAGTCTAAGGCTAAGGCCCCGCTGCACGCGCCCACACGGCCGCCTTGCTTGCCGGCGGCGCGTGCAATTCACTGCACCGCGATCTGCGGTCTGCAGTGATTTTTTTCCCAGCGCGGGGTGGCATGGCCAAAATGGGTGGGGGGGTGCGGCCATGACGTTAGGGGGCGGGACCACCCCACAGCGCAGCACTGCAGCTGCCCCTTAGCCCCTCGACACCCTCAGCCCCTTCAGCCCCATGGCACCCTCGGCCCCGTCAGCCCCATGGCACCCTTGGCCCCCTCCGCCCCTCGGCACCCTCACACACACAGGCACCCTCACACACAGGCACCCCAACACACAGGCACCCTCACAGGCACCCTCACACACACACAGGCACTCTCACACACTCACACACTCACACACTCACACACACACAGGCACCCTCACACACACACAGGCACCCTCACAGACTCACAGGCTCACAGGCACTCACACACACACAGGCACTCACACACACAAATACACACGGGGGGTGAATCGGAGGGATCAGAGCAGAGGGGGGAAATCGGAGCAGGTGGGTGAATAGAACAGGGGGGATCGGAGCAGGGGGGGAACCAGAGGGGGGAAATTGGAATGGGAGGGTGAATGGAACGGGGGGGATCGGAGCAGGGGGGGGAATCGGATTGGCTGCTGGGATCCAATCCGTGATTGGTTCCCTTGCATGCCATGTGACGCGGCACTCGCCGAAATCACAAGTTCCTTGTAGCTCCGGCTGGCTGATGCGTCACAGCAAGCAGTCAGCCACGCCGGAAGGAGCCAGCGGGGACCTTAAGAACAGAGGCAAGCAGCTGGTGGTCCATGGCCGCGCACGCCGCCGGCCGCAGCGGGACCAAAGCCTAAGGCACCTTAGGAATGGTGTATGGTGTCAGACCCAACAGGATCAGAAGTTGAACCACACAACCTCTTTTATTTAAAAATAAAAAACAAACCATCTCTAGCAGTGTGAGGTAAACCAGCTGATGGCTAGCATCACAGCCACAGTATACTTCATTTGAGCTCTACTTCTCATTGAGTGTTCATATATATACAAAGCACTTTACCCTCTTCACGGATAGAGAAACACATCTAATAAGCAGTCTCTCTCTCTCTTTCTCCTCACTCTATATTTCCCTCCACCCCCGCCCCACACACAATCTTTTAACAAACTTTCACCATGTTCGGATTCTTAAAACTCCATCCGGATTTTTTTGTATCAAATCAGAGGGATTTTAGTGGGTGGGACAGATTTTGGCAAACCGATTCACGGAATTTTGGACTGTTTTGCTTATTCTTAATAATAGGCAGACTATATATGGTCAGAGTCCAATTGATTTCCCACACAATTGATGATGACAACTCATTTTTCTGTGTTTGCATTGGGCCCCTGATCAGCCAAAATCTCTCTGAGGGATTGGGGGGTCACTGCAGGCAAATTCCCTTGCTAGGCTCACTCACTGAGCTCATACTGCAACAAATAACAGATGACATCCGCTTTGATTCACCCTTCTGTTGGCACTATGACTTCCAGGCACCTGGACATCAAGTCCTTCTTAGTCTAGCCTTGGAATCGACCAGCCATCTTTCGCCTGTTCTCAGTCAGCTATGGCTAACTAAGTTGGGGGAAATGATATTGCTCATTATCAGCACTGTGCTCCTGTAACCTGGAGTTCTAAGGTCTCATTCGATATTACCAGGGTTGGAGGCTATTTTCCAACCCTAAGATGGCACCTTAACCCTGTCAGTGGATCACCATCTTGACTGGCAGAGGCAGCAAGTGGACTTAACCCTTATTTGTGCATCCCACACTGCTCCTGTCATCACACTACCTATGAAAAAATATCCGCAAGAAAATATACAGGTTTCTATTTCAATTAAACCACAGCTCTTAATAGGTTAAGCAACTACTGTACAAAACAATAACTTATTTAAAATAGAAAACACATTTGCCCGAATCAGAAATCTTCTTCTTGCATTTCTAGATACTTTAGTATACTGCATTTCATGTTTTTGCATTAAGTGCATACAGTACTTTACAACCACAATTCAAAGTATCATAAGACCCTCACTTTGAAAGTAATAGTAAAAAGCACCAGAACTATACCTAATTGTCATGCAGTTTTAAGTTTATGCATAATCATCTTGGCCAATTAACATTGCACTGCATGAAAGAACAATTATTCTGAGAGGATATGTCACTGTGAATGTGAAAAAAAAGAAGTGCATTGACAAAGCAAAGTGGCTTATAATGATTAGAGAACATTCAAATAAAAAGGAACAAACAGAAGGGTAATTAAAATATTTCTGGGATGAGAATATTTTGTTATAAATGTTGCTATCATTAAATGTAATTGTAAATAGTTAACTGAGAATAGTGGCTAAATATCTAGGTGCAGTCTCTCTTAACAAAATACAATGGAGTTGCTTACACATAAAAGCTTCTGTGTAATTAATTCTGTATCGCATTGTCTGGTATAGCGCATACACACAGCAAACCCGGCTCCAATGCCCTTATTTTTTTAAATAGGGTTTTATAGTTAATCTATTTAAAAAACATTGATAGATTTTGCCATCTTGTGATACCAAGTTATCTAATAGTTGATATTTTATTATTTGGACTAATAGAAAAAAAAATTTGTTTGTTTTTTTTAAACTATACGTTTGCAAAAAGAAATGTTATAAATTACAAGAAAATATCTGAAACATACTGTAAGTAAAAAGTCAAAATTCACAGATTATTTTCATGGTCATTGTTCTACGTGTGTTTTTTTAAATTTTTTTCAAACAATCACACATAAAATGTCAAAGCAAACTGCTAAAAAAACAGGCCTGTAAATTGCCTTTCCCTGCTAGAAATAAGAGATGTGTGAATTTCTTACCCAAATTGACAAACCTTGTGAAATTTGCTGTTTTATTAAAACTTTTAAAAATCAAACTTTTTATAAAGTTTGCCAAGTAAAAATCTCCCCAGAGGAAAAGGTAGAGATGAAGGAAGAGAGTGAGAGGGAGAGTCTAGCTAGCCAGTCGGTATTGGTCTAGTAAGCATCCCTAATGCAGAGTAGGCTTTTGATTTGGTTTTGCCTTAAACGGACAGTGTGCCAATATTATCTGTTGTTGACATGGAGAAATAAAGCACATAAGAGTCTGTTAAAGCCTAAATGTACTGTGTGGACAACCGCAAGGCTGCATGTATGTATATATGTAGATATGCAGATATGTACAGTAGAGAGAGCGAGAGCGCGAGAGAACTCCTGTATCAACTCAATGATAGATACCTATATACAGTATTGCAGAAAACAGAGGCACCTTAAATTTTAACAGATATTAATCACAGAAGATAAGTAAAAACATATATTAAAGCATTTAGGGTTACAAGTTATGATAATCAAGAGAGCATCATAAAAGTAAGCTTATCTGTGCAACAGTCTAGGTCAGGGGTCTCCAAACTCAGTCCTCAAGGGCTGCCAACAGGCCGCTTTTATGGATATCCCTGTTTAAGCACAGGTGGCTCAGTCTTTGACGGAGCCACTGATTGAGCCACCTGTGCTGAAACAGGGATATCCATAAAAGCCGGCCTTTTGGCGGCCCTTGAGGACTGAGTTTGGAGACCTCTGGTCTAGAGTTATTTGATCCACAGTCACTGCTGGCTTCGTTAACTCTGGTGGCACTTCTCTGTAGCTTGAAGGGAAAACCTGGATCCTTCATTTGACACCAACATACGCTGACTTTCCTTACATACAGAGTGCCAGATGATTTCAAGCCTCAGCAGTGGTACTGTACCTTTTAAAAGCAAAGAAGCCCTTACATTATGTGATTTTTACCTCTTGTTTTCTTGTAAGTGCGCTTTACCATTTTTTACCTTATAATAAATTCCTATTTTTGGTAATGCACTAGGGTTGTGCACTGTTGTCTCTTTTTTCTTGCAGATATATATATATATATATATATATATATATAAACTTTTGGACAAACAGCTGACAGCGCTCATCTCATCTTGCTGTGGAGGTTTCAACCTGCTGTTCCCGTGGTGGTGATACTTTTCAATTGCCTTTTATTATTTGTCGTTTGTGAGTGAGCTTGTTTCCCTCCTCCATATATATTTTTATTAAATTTTACGCTTTTTACGCTATGGGCTGCACGCTCTTTTTGTTATATATATATATATATATATATATTTATATTTACCCACACACAACATTTAATATGTACTCCACTACACACTTGATATACTTGACACATGATACCAAGTTTCTAAAATATGTATAATATATTATTACACATTTACTAATTGATGTGTGTTTGCTCCCATAAATATTTGATTTTTGAACATGCCAACAAAATGTGATACACATCATTCTTTGCATCCCACCATCATTTATCTAAGTGTTACATTTCAACAAAAAAATCTGTTAAATTGTCTCTTCTCTATAATCTGAATCTGATCCTCTTTCCTTATCCATTTTTACAGAGATACTTTTTAGATTTTTGTTTTACACACAATTTCCACATATAACCCAATGACTCAAGTTTCTGAAGAAAGTTAATTGTTAATTGTATATTGGTCTTTGCTTTACTAAAATCTAATTCCTGCCTTTGTGATTTATCTGTGCAGATTTGCAATATATCAACATGTATCCCAACATGTATAGTTTTTATTTTTATTTGTTTTTGTGTGTGCTTCTTTTTGGTAGGGGCGCAGGAAATGGTTATTTGTTTTCTATAAATGTATGGTCACTTTTTTTCCTAGATGCATACTCTTTAAAGATATTGAGTTATAGTGTTACTGATAAATTCTGTTTATACAGGTAGGTCTCAGCTCACCCGATTTTGAGCGCCTTACCAATTCTCCAATTATTTAAAACCAGAGACAGAACATGAAACACAGACAGAGCTCAGTGCACATCCAGTAAAACTTATACACGGTACAGTGCCTAAATATTTATGTATAGATATCAATTAAATAAAATGGTCTTTTAGTTTAACATTTTGGCCAAAGTGTTGTAAGCCCCTGAGCTACTACATGGCAGACCACATCTCAAGAGTCCCTAACACTAATATAAATTCTTAATAACCTGTGCATTACCAGGAAGAATGATTTATAATAAATCTGTCAAAATTAGTTGCATAGTTCTAAGTCTGATTGAAGCTTATATTAACCTGTACATTACCAGGAAAAGCACTCTGTATTAGATTTGTCACTATCATACTGCAAGCAAGCAAGTTCCCCTGAGAGTGGGAGATGCTATGGAGTGAGCTTTTAACCATTTAAATGTGGGAGCGGTAAGCTTCAACAAGATAGGAAGAGCCACCCTGTATGTTTTACAATTGTCCTGTATGTTTTACAATTCTCCAATTAGCAAAAAGTTATAATACACCTTAGTGTCAGTCTAAACTTCACTGTCTACTGCAGAGGTGGTGAGTGTCTATGACTGACAGAATAAAATAAATATGTGTATGTACAGTATTATTATTTTTCACTAAGGAATTTGTGCACTTAGTTTTCCGTCATAATGCTAAGGGAACCTTATTAACGGCTTATGTCAGTTTTTAATTGCACTATCACAGAAAGTGTTATGCTTCATTCCTTTAACCCTTTTGGCATTTAAGCATATTTGACCAATTTTAGTCCATAGGACAATAATACATTTTATTAATTTAGTATAGGTACCTTCTAAACTAGAGTTTAACTTGACTGAGTTAGCAGTATTTTATAATTTTGTTATCAAAAGATTAAACTAAATATTCGTTATTAGAATTAGTGGCTCATTCACGATAAGTGGCTTATTTATTTATAAAATGTTTTACCAGGAAGTAATACATTTTAAGTTACCTCTCATTTTCAAGTATGTCCAGGGTACAGAGTTATGATGACAAATACATGGTTACAAATACATAGTTACATTAAGTGAGCAGGGTCATACTTTATATACAAGACATTATATACAAGGCATTGTATGCACAGTAAGAGATAATATATGTTATAGGCGTGTGTAACAATTACAGACTAGATTAAAATGTGAGACAGTTTTAGTTTTGAAAGAACTTAGACTGGTGGTGGCTGTGGGAGTCTCCGGTAGATTGTTCCAGTTGTGAAGTGCACGGTAAGAGAAGGAGGAGAGGCCGGATACTTTTCAGAACCTTGGGACCATGAACAGTATTTTGGAGTCAGATCTAGGGGGATAAGTGCTGCATGTGGTACGAGTGAGGAGCTTGTTCAGATAGACGGGTAGCTTGCCCAGAAACTATTTGAAGACAAGACAGGAAAGATTAACTTTGCGCCTAGACTCAAGTGATAGCCAATCTAGTGCTTTGAGTATTTTGCATGATAAGTACTGCAGTTGTATTGGAGGACAAAACTGTATATTCAAATGTAGAGGGTATCAAGTTTGCTAAGGTGGGTTTGGGGTGTTGTGCCATTTACTATGTCCCTATAGTGTATAATTGGCATTAGCATCTGCGATGTGATAAGCTTTCTGACCAGCAGACTTAGGGAGGATTTGTTCCTATAAAGTACACCTAGTTTGGCATAGGATTTGGATGTCAGGGTATCAATGTGCAACCCAGATGTTAAATGGGAATTACACCATATGCCCAAGTATTTAAAAATAGTAACAAGGTGGTATTAGTGTTGGTTCTGATCTGGAGCTCATTCATTGGAAGCCTGCAATCAAGACGGGCTTAGAAAAGGGGAAGCGGATTTTGCTAACTAGGATTTCAAAATAGGGTGGGCTTGGGGGCAATTTAGCAGCGTAAATTGTAAGGTGTAGTAGGATATGTGACAATCATACTACGCCTATACATGAGATGTTGAGAAACATCTCTTAAGATCAGCTGCATTTACCCTGCATGGTGATAATAAATAAATACAATTATTTCACCTGCACTTATTTGTACTTCGGTACGTAAATTTCACTAATACTTTTCACAAAATCTCACAAAAGAATGGTGAGTTCAATTGTAATGTCCAAGTTCAGGATCACCTCATGTAGATAAAAAGTGAGCATTAGCAATGATGCTAGCAGAAAATAGTTTTTTTTCTCTCCACCGGATAGGTACAGACTCCTTATTTCAAGCTGACACTCACAGCACAGTAGAAGCCGGTTGGCTCCAGTAGGGAAAGCACCCGCTCCTGGTGTTAGAAAAAGTATTTGCGAAAATTCCCCATTGAAGTAATAGATTGGCCACTTTGGATGATACACTGTAGAAAATCCCCCAAGAGTGCAAACAATCCTGGACAAAATACCCGTTTTTACTGTGTTCTGATTGCATCCTGTTTGGAAGAAGTGAAGTTTGGGTAGGAGCTTTTTGAACAGTATCTTTCTGTGTTTATGGACCGTATAGGATAGTTTAGATGCTCTCTCCTATGATCATGTGTTCAGAATGGTTTACAAAGAATATTGGCTATTTTTGGCCTCTTAGTTTTATTGAAAGATGAATGTACTGTAGCTGAATTGAAGTTGTAATTTCTACTGTCCTGCCCATTATATGACATATTAATTATTTTTTGCATCTCTGTTGGAAATGTTTTGTGGCTACAGCTGCTGTTGTTTGCTTGTGCTTTGCATATTTTACATGCAGCTCGTACTATTTTGTGGTCTTTGGCTGCTTGATTACCAAACACTGTTGCCCACTTCTTTGTTTGAAAATTAATATCATAATATATTAATTATATTGTGTCAACAAATGCATTGTGGTGTGACAGTGGAAATGAAAGGTTCAGTTATGAAGCAATAAGTCAGTAATGAGAAATAAATAAAATGCATGTCAATGTGCACCAAGTGTATAATCAATATAAAAAGTATTATGAAAGGGGGAAAGGGTGCCTCCTCCGTCTTAGCCACGCCCTACGCGTTTCGTCATCAAAGATGACTTCATCAGGGGATGTGCAGGACAGGACTCGGCTGCTGATCCGGACGCTACTACTGGCATATGAGAGCCAATCTCATAACTGCTTTATTTTACCGTTTGACTTGTGAGTGGGCAATTGTCTGTTTTTTAATGTTCCATAAACTGTTTGTTTTACTTTAATGCACTAGGTGTGCGCCTGTTTTTTTCTCTTTTTCTTTCATATATATATATATATACACACACACACACACACTGACACACACACACTGATATACACACACTGATACACACACACATACACACACACATAAATAATTTCCTCCTATTATATAGTGTAGAAGTTGTATATCACATGCAATAATAATAACTATTTTACGTTGTCCTACGCACATATTAACCCCTTCGTTTCTAGAGAACTCCGCAGCAGCAGCAGCAGCACATTGCTCCGTTGTATCTATGTATTATCCCGTATTACAGTGTGCTATAGTGTGCTGCAGGGACAAAGCATTTCTACTTTATATGTTGTAATGACATGGAATTACATCCCTGCTGGGAATCAATGTGCAGCCTCCTGCAGACACATTATACCGCGGGTCAGGCAACTCCACTCTCTCATTTCTGGGGAAGGGCAGAAAGCCCCGAATGAGTTAACAGGTACACAGAGTATAATGTTTAGGTGTACTCACATACTGTTGGCCCTTTCCTATAAGTAAAATAGGAATAAATACATGTATCCCACTGTCATACTGGATCGTGCACATTAACCCCTGTAGTGCTGAATTGGTACAACATGCATTTTTAAGTAACATCTTCAAAACATCAAGTGTTATCCCCTTTATCCCACTGATTTCTGAAGGGATCAACAATGCATTACCAGGTGGGGAAAAAAGAGTATATTAAAGTCTAGCTGGCACCCAGCACTTAACGTGTTAATGACATATCAAACTGTCCTGTTAATAGGATAACTGCAAAGTGAGTGAGTGGATATAATGTACATTGGAATGCACCTATTAACACCCCACAAAATACATTTACATTAAGGGGCCGGGGTTAGTACTTATTACTAATATAATTATGCACTGTTTACACATATCTGAGAGATTTGGGGCTAATTATCCCGGCTGTAACCCCAGTGGGATCCTTCAAAGAAAACAAATCCTATGATTTGAGTGGGATATTTTTTATATATAAACCTGGTGCTGTTTTTACCATACACCACTCTTTATATTCGTATCCCCCTATTCCCTCAGAGCAGTATATGATCCCTCAGAGCAGCATATGATCCCTCAGAGCAGTATATATATGACTGACCCATTGCAAACAAAAAAAGGGGGAAACGGCAAAAAATTATCTCTATAGAATATTCTGAATATTTCTATCAGTTTAGCAGAAAATGCAGGAAATATTTGGAAACATTCTGTAGGACTCAGGACTGCAGCACTGAATATGTTTTCATTTTAAAAAAAAGTCAGAGGAATAAAAAATGTACAGATGATTCAGTAGTTCTCTCGTTGTCTGTCAGTATATATGGAGCAGAAACGTCATTCCTCATCACTCCTCATCACTCCTTATACTGGGGTCATAACACTAATCATACAGAGCAATACATGTTCTGTGACGCTTTTACAGTGTGTATATATATTTTTATTTTTATATATATATATATATATATATATATATATATATATATATATATATATGTGTGTGTGTGTGTACATACATACATACATACATACATAAACAAACACACAAAAATGCCTAATATTGGTGACATTGCAGTGACATTGGCTATAAAAATGATATCCAGACTATCAAATAAGAAAGTAAATAGAATGCATTAAACAATATAATAATAATAATAATAATTCATAAATAAAGCTTCATGGTAAATGACAAGATTGTGGTGGCCAGTCCTAACCCTGCTACAGATATTTAAGTTGTGAATTCCCTCTCTATGACACTATGTACATTAATGGCGCTATATAAATAAAGACATACAATACAATAGTGAACTCTGGTGATAGAGCACTTATTAAAACACAGCCAAACGGTGTATTTCATTGCACTCACGCTGAAGTTACTGAAGTTACTGAACCTTCCAGTATCATTTAGGATGAAAATCGTATCCAAAGTTTTGTAAATGAAAACCCAATCAGCCAAACTCACACAGCAGCAACATGTACCATGTATCTCTGAACAATCAGCATCACACTGACAGGAGTCAACAAGGAGTCAAATCCCATCATGCAGCTTCTAACACTGCTGCTTTGTCCCCAGATATATGAAATACATAATGGGAAACATATATATATATATATATATATATATATATATATATATATATATATATTTATATATATATATATATATATATATGTATATATTTTGTTATATATATATACATACACACGCACGCACGCACGCACGCACGCACACACACACACACACACACACAGATTGTAAGCTCTCTGGGGCAGGGATTTCCTTTCCTATTGTCTGAACTTATTTGTTGTACTTATTGTACTATAATTCCCCGTACTGTATTGTCTCTAGTAAAGTGCCAAGTACAGCTGTGGATGCTATATAAATACATATATATATATATTGCCTTTCTTGCTTTATCCATTGTAACACCGCCGGAAGAGATCAGTGTATCTCGAAAGCTTGCACAAATAAAAGCATTTTGTTAGCCACAGAACCGTATCGTCTATTCGGTTTTTATTTTTTTTATATATATATAAAGATATATATATATATATATATATATATACAGCAAAGCGAAGGACAAAGGAAATGAATGAATACATAGGAGAAAGACTTAAATTCATTTAACCACTTGAGTGCTGGTGGCTCTGCACTGCACTGCACTGCACTGCTGCCTTTTCCACTCCAGCACTAATGGGGTTACGGTTATAAATAACCCCACAATATAACATTTAGGAGGGGTAGGAAAATGATCATATAAAATAAATGAAACGATGATCAGGTATAGAGAGTTATCGGTATATGGGGAATTGGGGGATTTCTCAGTGTCAGACTCTCTTATGGTACAGAAATGGGCCATAAACATTATTTAATGTCATTCACAAGAGAGAGAACTAGAGGTGGAGATGATATAGTTAGAGGTTTGTACATCAGATACTGGGGTTATTTATTGATGGGAAAAAAAAAACAGCTTCAGATTTAGCAACAGAAAAAAAAACGAAATCACAGGACTTCGAACTGGATATTTGTATTTTTGTATGATATTTGTTTTTATATCAGTCAATACAATGTCACCCATTTTCCTACAAGGAACTTTGCTAATTCTCCTCAAAAAGTGTAACAAAGAGAATAATACGTTCATTAAGTATCCCTCTCCCAGTGTAACGACCGCAGAATTACGTTAATGATTGCAATCTTATGAAATTGTGATATACACCGTTAAGATAATCTATTTAGTAGGATAAATATTATTAATACATTCAATAAATCACAGCGCGTGTACTAAAAAACAGAGTCGATGACGAAAGAAAAAGTATTTCGGTGGTGTGTATGCAAATAGAAAATGCATGGGATGTGCTCATGTTTGTTCTGCATTTTTGTCAAAGATATTTAGGATAAATCGATTCTTTTGTACGAGTTTTTGCATCATGGTTTTTTTTTTTTAAGTCTCACAGCTGCTAAACTGGGACAAAACCAGGCGAAAATATTGCATCCGATTTATCAACGGAAAAACTCCAGTAGCTTTCAATGGGATTCCTTTGCATTAATAAATAGGGGGCTGTTTTTTGCTCCAGATTTGCAGCCGGAAGACTTTGATAAAATGACCCCTTTGTGTCCTGCGGATCTATCTCTCCAGAAATATCTAGAAGTGCGTGCGATTTGTTTATTTGCTTGTGGCTGCGTCGGATGCAAACAGATGGCGAGTCGGGGTTTCTTGCGTGACCCCGACCTGCTGATGTTTACACGAGCGGAAATCTGGCGGACTTTGTGCCGTAGAATAAAGAGAGAAAAATACAAGGCCTAAATGCCAACATTTGGCAAATCCCGTTATATTATACCCCCCTGTAACTCGCCCCCAACCTCTTATTCAAATCAGATGTGAACAACGTAAAATACACGTTAAAAAGCATCCATGGATGCTGACACTTTATTTTATTTATAAAATGTTTTACCATGAAGTAATACATTGAGAGTTACCGCTTGTTTTCACGTATGTCCTGTAACAATAAAAGTTTTTTATGGGTTTTTTTTACAACACCATCCCCAGTGATACGCAACCCATAAAGTCCCCAAATGAAAATAATGTTATTTATTTATCGTCGGGAACTGTTCTTTTGCTCTCTTGCGGAATAAAGGAATTGGCCCTTTCATGTTACAGCGCCGTAAATAAAAACGGCCTGGCGCATAAACCTCTGCGGCCAGATTGGCCAGCGCTACATGAGTATCCTGCACCGCCGGCAACAAAGAGTTAAATTGCCCCTTCCCCGCGGCAGCTGTGGTTCGCCCCGTGTGATGTGGGTATGGTGCGCTCTGCGTGAATGACATGGGATGGGGGGATTTATAGGGGGTTACTCAATGGATCAGAGACTCCCGGGGCAAAACTGTGGTAAAAAGCGATGCAGAAAATAGCCCCTGATTTATCAAAGAAAAATATCCTATTAAAAGCCATACAGGGTTTTTGTATCAAGGAAAAAGTGGAGCAATTCTGGGGGGAAAAAAAACAAACTGCAACGATTGGTATAAAAAGAGATCCTAGCGATTTTGTTCTTTGATACAAAAGATGGAGTTTTGTGCCCCAGAATTGTCCCACTCTTGTGTCATTTATATGTCCCATTAAGTTTTCTACTTGGATAAATCTGTGTTAGCCCCCCCCCCTCCTTTCTCCCACCGTACCCCAGTTTGGAAGCCTGAACTAGGATAGTGCCAAATCTGGACACAACGGCACGGAAACATCTGTTGAAGTTCCTGCGTGATAATGCCCCGCTCAGCACTATTGCAGTTTAATGAATAACCCCCTTTGATGCAAAGCCCCCTGAATTTCAGAGAATCTTAAACGGGAAGAGTTCACGGGGGCCGTTAGGTTATCAAAGTTTCCATGGCCAAAAATCGCCACTAGATTTATAAAGAAAAAAGCATTCCCAAAGCGATAGGACCCTCTGTGAGAAGCTGCACTGTGACGCAGAGAACTCTTATTCCTGCATGTTACTTGTCCTGCAGCAAACAGTCTGCTAATCAAGTTTCCTGCATTTAACCCCGATCAGAAGTCTCTGTGTGACGCTTCACTTAATTCCTCCTGTTAACTTATAACCTTGAGAAATTGACGTCAAAGATGCACAAAGCCACAAGATTCTTTTCGTTGAATTTTAAAAAAAAAATCAAAAGAAAAGCATGATTGGACCCCAATAAACAAGGATTAGACTGAGTAACCTCTTAAATCTGAAAGGGCTCTCCATACATATCAAATTAAAGGAACCTGCACAGACAGAGGAAAACAGTTTCTCTGTTCTGACAATGTTTCTTAATTCTGTCTCTCTGTATGTATGTGTGTACATATATATATATATGTGTGTGTTTATATATATATATATGTGTGTGTATATATATATATATATATATATATAGATATAGATATAGATATAGATATAAAGAATCACGAAGACAGACACTCATATTTGCAATAAACTTGGTTATCTATTCCTCAATGTTTCGATTTCCCTGTGGAGCCTTTTTCAAGAGTCATCTTGATTCTTTTATATTAAACTTTGTTCAAAGTATCCTAGCAGCAGCTGCACCCATTCAATTCGTACTACTACATGAACCGTGTGCCTGACTTAGTGTACAATATATGTATGCATGTATATATGCCGCGATTAATGCAACAGAGGATAAGATGGCAACAGTTGTTCAAATTTATCAGTATTTTATCGAAAACTATGACTTTTACAAATTTTCGCCAACTAATCATACGTGGAAACGTGCAATAAGGAAAAGATTATGTAGCAATCCCTGTTTTTATCGTATTGAGCCACAATTTTTTGGAGGGTATTGGTGTGTATCACCGGCTTTTTCCTGTATTTATGATCATGATGACGACAAAAGGCGAAGGGTCGTGTTTAAAACCAACTAAGAAACGACAGTCGCTGCCAAGCAATGCTCCAGCACCGGCTTCCAAAGACGGACCCGCCGTCAGTAACAACCCTGAGCCTGAGACGGATTTCGCGTGCAGTTTCGATCATGCTTGCATGTACCTAAGCAATTTCCAGCCACATCAGCTGACTACAGGTGGACTAGTCCCGCTGAAAACTATCGACGTGGATGATCAAGAACGCTGGACTGGCAGTGGACCGGCGCCGGCGCCGGCGCCAGCTGAATGGGAAATACTATGGTGAGTATTGTTGCCGTATTATTTTCTGTGTTTTTTTTATTTTGACAATACAGTATCAATATCGGTGCGATTCAAAAGTCAAGCGAGTCTCCTGTAAGCAATATTATTGGCTGAGCGACTTCTACAGTACTGCAGAAACTGAACAATTGGTGGAACGCTAGGCGCATGCGCATTGGAGCCTTCTTGAAACGCATATGCGTGTCATCGCATCGACGGTAGGCGCATGTGAACAGGAGACGCCCCCCGATAAAATGATTGGTGGGACTGGCTGGGTACTTCTTTAGGGGGCTGACCATTACAGTAAAACTTTTCTTTTTGTTTTTCCTCAGAAAAGAAAACGGCTAATGGAGGGATTTCGATGGATAATATCGCTTTGTGTAACAATGCCTGCACATTGCAGAATCGGATTTTAAAACCCACGTACCGGAGTCTACAGTTTTGTTGCTGTTGTTATTGATTAGGATAGAATACTGTACCTGAAACAGTATGCTGATGTTTTCCGGCCATACAGTATACTGTACAATACTTTTTTTATACTGTATACAGTACAGCAGGGTTTCCCAAACTTTTTTTTCCGTGACCCGGTTATTTTTGAACTTCTTTTTCGTGACCCACTAAAAATGTTATCGCCTATACTGGCCTATAGGGCCTGCACAGACACACACACCGCCACTGATACACATGCATGCAGCCACTGACACACGCAGCCACTGACACACACACTGATACACGCAGCCACTGACACATGCAGCCACTGACACACACACTGATACACACACACGCAGCCACTGACACACACAGCCACTGACACACACACGCAGCCACTGACACA